>JASTWF010001609.1:47267-70152 GCA_030390025.1 Squalus acanthias | reverse complement strand
CCCCTCGTTCTTCTCTTTCGGCGCCTCCTGATTCCGGCGGAAAACCGGTTCCAACTGAACCCCGCGAGCGCCGGCGGTTGGAAAGGAGGAGTCTCGCGCTGTGAGGGGGAGGAGTCTCGCGCTGTGAGGGGGAGGAGCCTCGCGCTGGGCGGGGGAGGAACCTCGCGCTGTGAGGGGGAGGAGCCTCGCGCTGGGCGGGGGAGGAGCCTCGCGCTGTGAGGGGGAGGAGCCTCGCGCTGGGCGGGGGAGGAACCTCGCGCTGTGAGGGGGAGGAGCCTCGCGCTGGGCGGGGGAGGAGCCTCGCGCTGTGAGGGGGAGGAGCCTCGCGCTGTGAGGGGGCGGAGCCTCGCGCTGTGAGGGGGAGGAGCCTCGCGCTGTGAGGGGGCGGAGCCTCGCGCTGGGCGGGGGAGGAGCCTCGCGCTGTGAGGGGGAGGAGCCTCGCGCTGTGAGGGGGAGGAGCCTCGCGCTGTGAGGGGGAGGAGCCTCGCGCTGTGAGGGGGAGGGGCCTCGTGCTGTGAGGGGGAGAAGCCTCGCGCTGTGAGGGGGAGGAGCCTCGCGCTGTGAGGGGGAGGAGCCTCTCGCTGTGAGGGGGAGGAGCCTCGCGCTGTGAGGGGGAGAAGCCTCGCGCTGGGCGGAGCCTCGCGCTGTGAGGGGGAGGAACCTCGCGCTGGGCGGGGTTGGAGCACGCGTCGTGAGGGGGAGGAGCCTTGGGCTGGGCGGGGGAGGAGCTTCGGGCTGGGAGGGGGAGGAGCTTCGCGCTGTGAGGGGGAGGAGCCTCGCGCTGGGCGGGGGAGGAGCACAGTCGTGAGGGGAGGAGCCTCGTGCTGGGCGGGGGAGGAGCCTCGCGCTGTGAGGGGGAGGAGCCTCGGGCTGGGCGGGGGAGGAGCCTTGGGCTGGGCGGGGGAGGAGCCTCGCGCTGTGAGGGGGAGGAGCCTCGCGCTGTGAGGGGGAGGAGCCTCGGGCTGTGAGGGGGAGGAGCCTCGGGTTGTGAGGGGGAGGAGCCTCGGGCTGGGCTGGGGAGGAGCCTCGCGCTGTGAGGGGGAGGAGCCTCGCGCTGGGCGGGGGAGGAGCCTCGCGCTGTGAGGGGGAGGAGCCTCGGGCTGGGCGGGGGAGGAGCCTCGCGCTGTGAGGGGGAGGAGCCTCTCGCTGTGAGGGGGAGGAGCCTCGCGCTGGGCGGGGGAGGAGCCTCGCGCTGTGAGGGGGAGGAGCCTCGCGCTGTGAGGGGGAGGAGCCTCGCGCTGTGAGGGGGAGGAGCCTCGCGCTGGGTGGGGGAGGAGCCTCGCGCTGTCAGGGGGAGGAGCCTCGCGCTGGGTGGGGGAGGAGCCTCGCGCTGTGAGGGGGAGGAGCCTCGCGCTGTGAGGGGGAGGAACCTCGCGCTGGGCGGAGCCTCGCGCTGTGAGGGGGAGGAACCTCGCGCTGGGCGGAGCCTCGCGCTGTGAGGGGGAGGAGCCTCGCGCTGTGAGGGGGAGGAGCCTCGCGCTGGGCGGGGGAGGAGCCTCTCGCTGTGAGGGGGAGGAGCCTCGCGCTGGGCGGGGGAGGAGCCTCGGGCTGTGAGGGGGAGGAGCCTCGCGCTGGGCGGGGGAGGAGCCTCTCGCTGTGAGGGGGAGGAGCCTCGCGCTGTGAGGGGGAGGAGCCTCGCGCTGGGTGGGGGAGGAGCCTCGCGCTGTGAGGGGGAGGAGCCTCGCGCTGGGCGGGGGAGGAGCCTCTCGCTGTGAGGGGGAGGAGCCTCGCGCTGGGCGGGGGAGGAGCCTCGGGCTGTGAGGGGGAGGAGCCTCGCGCTGTGAGGGGGAGGAGCCTCGCGCTGGGTGGGGGAGGAGCCTCGCGCTGTGAGGGGGAGGAGCCTCGCGATGGGTGGGGGAGGAGCCTCGCGCTGTGAGGGGGAGGAGCCTCGCGCTGTGAGGGGGAGGAACCTCGCGCTGGGCGGAGCCTCGCGCTGTGAGGGGGAGGAGCCTCTCGCTGTGAGGGGGAGGAGCCTCGCGCTGGGTGGGGGAGGAGCCTCGCGCTGTGAGGGGGAGGAGCCTCGCGCTGGGTGGGGGAGGAGCCTCGCGCTGTGAGGGGGAGGAGCCTCGCGCTGGGTGGGGGAGGAGCCTCGCGCTGTGAGGGGGAGGAGCCTCGCGCTGTGAGGGGGAGGAGCCTCGCGCTGTGAGGGGGAGGAGCCTCGCGCTGTGACGGGGAGGAGCCTCTCGCTGTGAGGGGGAGGAGCCTTGGGCTGGGCGGGGGAGGAGCTTCGGGCTGGGAGGGGGAGGAGCTTCGCGCTGTGAGGGGGAGGAACCTCGCGCTGTGAGGGGGAGGAGCCTCGGGCTGTGAGGGGGAGGAACCTCGCGCTGTGAGGGGGAGGAGCCTCGCGCTGTGAGGGGGAGGAGCCTCGCGCTGTGAGGGGGAGGAGCCTCGCGCTGTGAGGGGAGGAGCCTCGCGCTGGGCGGGGAGGAGCCTCGCGCTGGGCGGGGGAGGAGCCTCGGGCTGGGCGGGGGAGGAGCCTCGGGCTGTGAGGGGGAGGAGCCTCGCGCTGGGCGGGGGAGGAGCCTCGCTCTGTGAGGGGGAGGAGCCTCGCGCTGTGAGGGGAGGAGCCTCGCGCTGGGCGGGGGAGAAGCCTCGCGCTGGGTGGGGGAGGAGCCTCGCGCTGTGAGGGGCGGAGCCTCGTGCTGTGAGGTGGTGACTAAGGTAGCATTCCTCCTTTCAAGTATCTTTCCATCAACTCTAATCCTGTTGTTGTGTTATCTTGTTTATAGTTTTTCACGCCATTGGAATTTATTTTCATTTCATAGCCTCCCTGGTACAAGTCCTTAATACCAAGGGCCCATATCAGTGCTGTTTGAGGTATCCAGACTATCTCACTTTAATCTACCAGATATATACCTTATCTCCATGATCTCTCTCATTTTATGTCCTTATACTAATTATCCTTTAAATATTGTTGCAATTACTTTTGTTAAGCGAATTCTAAGTTCTACTTAGCCTCATAGTATGTTGTTTAATGATTTAACCTTCACTCGCAGTCTGTGGCTGTTTGTTATCAAAGCTTAGTCAAAACTGCTTTTGACTGTCCTTGCAGCTGCATTCTGAACAAGTCTTAGCTTTCTTAGTTACCCAGGAGTAATTATGGGTCATATTAAATTTGGTCAATGGCTACACTTGAAGTTATACGTATATGATTCTCGTCTACTCAATATCGCTAAATATCAGCCTTTCGTACAATGGCTAGTCAGGGTCTTTAACCAATGATTCAATCCCTTCCCTTCGAATTTTTGCGGAACACCTCCGTTCAGTCCGTAAGGGTGACCCCGAGCTCCCGGTCGCCTGTCACTTTAATTCACCGCTTCACTCCCACTCTGACCTCACCGTCCTCGGCCTATTACACTGTTCCACGGAAGCTCAGCGTAAGCTCGAGGAACAGCACCTCATCTTTCGTTTAGGCACGCTACAGCCCTCTGGACTCAATATCGAGTTCAACAATTTTAGATCATAACCTCGGCCCCTATCACATCTATATTTTATTTTTTCATCCCCCCTTTTTTTCCCTCCTAGAAGCTGGCAGCTGTCCTTCATTCTGCCAGTGCATTTCACACTTCTTTTAGCCTCAACCTGTCACATTAACACCTCCTCTTGCCTTGATCATCTCTTAATGTCTCTTAATGTCTCTCAATCTCTCCTTTTGTTCTTTCATCCCCTCCCCCTTTTCCCAGCTTTATCCTTGCCTTAAATCTATTTCATTTCCTGCTATTTCCAGTTCTGACGAAAGGTCTTCGACCTGAAACGTTAACTCTGTTTCTCTCTCCACGGATGCTGCCTAGCCTGCTGAGTTTTTCCAGTGTTTTCTGTTGCTATTTCAGTCTTTTCTTTTCTTCCTTACTGCAATTTACCATAGAGGCATGTTGCTCTACTATCATTATAAGAACATACGAACATAAGATGTAGGAGCAGGAGTAGGCCATTCGGCCCCTCGAGCCTGCTCCGCCATTCAATAAGATCATGGCTGATCTGATCTTGGCCTCAACTCCACTTCCCTGCCCGCTGCCCATCACCCTTGACTCCCTTACCATTCAAAAATCTGTCTATCTCCACCTTAAATATATTCAATGACCCAGCCTCCACAGCTCTCTGGGGAAGAGAATTCCAAAGAGTCACGACCCTCTGAGAGAAGAAACTCCTCCTCATTTCCGATTTAAAAGGTGCCCCCTTATTCTGAAACTATGGCCCCTAGTTCTAGATTCCCCCATGAGGGGAAACATCCTCCCTGCATCTACCCTGTCGAGCCTGCTCAACCTTTCTTCATAAGACGACCCCTTCATCTCCGGAATCCACCTGGTGAACCTTCTCTGAACTGCCTCCAATGCAAGTATATCTTTCCTTAAATTAGATGGCTTTTTACCTCTCCTCCCCTACTCAATTTGCCCATTTCCTTTGCTAAACTTTTAAGATTGGTTGAGGAGTGCTCCTGATGGTACTGCCTTTCTTCCTCCAGACCACCGTCCCCATCAGTGCCACACTTATACTTAGTGGTACGGAGGGGACACTTTCTCCCAGGTGGTCCATAGTCTAACTCCTCTTCCTCGTCGCTTACACAATCCCTGTTCCCATCTATCACTCAGCTTCTGCCCATCTAAGACTGGGCTCTTTAGGAATAGAATTTCAGTGAGCTGAGGCTCCCTTTCACACTCCCAGTTTTCTCTCTCCTCACTCAATTCCTCAAACAACCGGTCGGCCACCGCCTCCCGATCGCCAGCTCTTGCATCCTTTTCCCTCGAACTCTTTCCTTAACCTGATCTTTTTCACATTCATCATCTTTAAACCGTCTCTGGTATGCCATGAGCCAGACAGCTTTCAGTAAACCAGAGCGGCAGGTAGTACCCTGGGTCCACTGTTCAGCTTCACAGACTGGATCTCCCCCCCTTCTATGATCACCCAGAACCCAACCTTCTTTCAAAGGTAGCTTCCCTGCTATCTACTCAGTTACTAGTTCATCCATAGTTTTCATCTTTGGATTTGGGTGTTTCATCTTATTTTACCTTTACTCAGGTCCTACCGCGGTCGCCATTGTAAGAGTCGTTGTCCTATTCTCAGGCTTGTAGTTCGTTTTGACCCGTGAATTACAAGGGAAATAATTAATGTATTACCCAAAAACTCTTAAGTTAAATAAGGTCGTTTATTAAAGGAAAAGAAGAAGAGAGAAAAGGTGGGGGGGGGGGTAAAAAAAACGCTTATAGATTTAAATGGAAATACAATGCCCTTCTTAGTCTACCTGGCAATGCAGTGCCCTTCTTACTCTACTCTTAGCAATAAAGATGCTCTAGCAACACAATGCTCAAATATGTTCTAAGTAAATGGTCATACAATCACCCCGACATGGCCTGGCTCCTGTTGATTGCAGCTCTCTCCTTCTGACGATCGGTCGGGTTTCCTTCCTGTTGACTGCAGCTCTCCTTCCCACCCCTTGACTGCAGTCTGATCCTCGTAGGCAAGATGACTGACCAAGCCACCTCCTTCTGACTGCAGTGACAAAGTTACCTAAACAGCTTCTTTTGTATTTTTTCCTTTCAATGGTGAACATCGCCAAGGCCTCATTGACCCATCAATGACGGCCTTAGCTCATTATAACCAATAATATATCATGGGTTTTTTTTAAACTTAAAAGTTAAAGCCGGCATGATACTGTCCACAGCAACAGTTGATTGGCTGGATAGCTCACGCAAACCTCAACCATCTAGCTGGCAAACTTTCTGATCAGGATTGTTTATTGAAGAGGCCCATTGAGTTCTGTGTTATCTCGTCAAGGCCTAATTCCTCATTGTTCACACAGACATCTCCTTTAGCGACACAATGGCCCGAAAATTAGACCTAATACGCGAGAGTACGCACTGTGTACTCTCGCGTATTAGATCTCGAAATGCCGGTTTCCTGCATGCACTGCGCATGCGCGGGAAACCGGCACTTCGTGAATTGAAAAGGGGGCGGTTCCTAAGTGAACCACGTGCGCGCTACAGGCTGTGCGCACGCAGTGCACTTAGTTATTTTTTCAGCTTTGAACGCGCAGGTAAGTGGTGAAGATTTTACACACAAAGAAAGCAGGCGTAGGACCCCCTTTTAACAAGGTAAGTAGTTAATTAAGTGTTATTTTAAAAAATTTTCAACAGGTTTATCTTTTTTAGAGACTTTAAAGAAAGGTAAGTTTATTTTTATAATTTTTAAAAAGATTTTAAATTTTTTCAAAAATTTAATTTTTTGTTTAAAGTGGTTAATTTATTTAACTATACTTATTTTATTAATGTGATGGCTTTTTTTTTTATTTAATTGAGGTTTAGCTGTTCTTTTGGGGGTGTGTAGTATTCATAGCTTTGACAGGTCTTCCTGTCAAAACTATGAATGAAAGATGGTGTGCTGCCATTGGCTCTAACTGAATCACGTGATCCCAGAGCTCGCACGAACTAATTGCGTCTCTGGGTCACGCAAGCACTGCACGGTTCCAAGAGAGAGAGCCTTTCAAACTAAAGTTCGTGTGGGCCCGGAGCAAAAAGGTAGGCGCGGAGTGCGATATCGCGGGGAATCCTTACCCCCGCGGGAGCCCTCACTGTTTAATTTCTGGGCCATAGTCTTCGTTCCTTCTTGCTAGCACCGTCTGGTTTTGCTACTTTGCCACAGTTCAGCAGGTTTTAATGTCCAGCTTGAAAATTGTGTCAATAAGGGCTTCTCTTCCTTACATCTCTGTCTCTCTCCCTCTCTGTCTGTCTCGCTCTCTCTCTGTCTCTCTCTCTGTCTGTCTGTCTCTCTCTATCTCTGCACTCTGTGTCTCTCTCTGTATTTCTCTCTGTATCTCTGTCTCTCTCTCTGTCTTTCTCTCTCTCTGTCGCTCTCTCTGTCTATCTCTCTCTCTGTCTCTCTCCCTTTCTCTGTCTCACTCTCCCACTTTCTGTCTCTCTTTCCGTTTCTCTGTCTATCTCTCTGTCTCTCTCCCTCTCTGTCTGTCTGTCTCTCTCTATCTCTACACTCTGTCTCTCTCTCTGTATTTCTCTCTGTATCTCTGTCTCTCTCTCTCTCTGTCTTTCTCTCTCTCTCGCTCTCTCTGTCTCTCTCCCTCTCTGTTTGTCTCACTCTCTGTCTCTCTCTGTCTCTCTTGCTCTTGCGCTCTCTGTCTCTCTCTCTCTCTCTTTCTGTCTCTCTCTCTCTCTGTCTGTCTCTGTCTCTCTCTCTGTCTCTGTCTGTCTCTCTCTGTGTCTTTCTATCTCTCTGTCTCTCACTTTCTCTCTATCTCTCTCTGTCTCTCTCTGTCTCTCTGTCTCCCCCTCTCTCTCTCTCTCCCTCCCTCTCTCTCTCTCTCTCTCTCCCTCTCTCTCTTTCTTTCTGTCTATCTGTCTCTCTCTGTGTGTCTCTCTCCCCCTCTGTTTGTCTAACTCTCTCTGTCTCTGTCTCTCTCTTGCTCTCTCTCTCTCTCGGTCTATCTGTCTCCCTCTTTGTGTCTTTCTCTCTCTCTCTTTCTCTCTCTCTGTGTCTCTCCTGCTCTCTGTCTCAGTGCTGTGTGAACAGGTGAGTGAGTGAGTGAATCTGTGTGTGTGTGAGTGAGTGAGTGAGTGCAGTTGCTCTCTCTCTCTCACTCTCCCTCCCTGCGTTGCCTGCCTGTATTCTCCATTTTGCAAAGTCTGTGGGCCGGGAGTGGGGAGTGAGCAGGCAGGGAGGCAGGCAGGCAGTGAGGGAGGGTGAAAAACAGTCAATCCAATCAAGAATAAGTGATGATGCTGCACCTTTTTAAAGTAAATCTCTGCCTGCTTGCCTGTCTTGATTTGATTTGATTTGAGTGAAGTGGCATGGAATCAAATCAAAAACCCAGCAAGATCCCACAGCAGCTTTTACTGTGAAAGGCGCCACAAAACATTCCTCAATAAAGCCCAGTTCAGAAAAAAATCCAATTTATTTATTATTCGGAAAATATATATATATAAATACTTTGTCTTTGACAAAAGTCTTGTCTTGTCTTGGATTTGAAAATTAGAGCACAGCAAGATCCCGCAGTAGGCTATCATGTCAGACAGTCCACAGGAGGCAGTTCCAGGTGAAATCCCCATCTTTTCAAGTTCTTGACTTTTCTTTTTTGCAGACTTGACAGGAAAGGCACAGTAAGATCCCACAGCAGCTTTTGCTGTCAGACAGTCTGTGCGCAAGGCAGTGCCCAATGACATCAGCAGCTTTTAAAGTTGCTTATTTTTTGCTTTTTCCAGACATGACATTAAAGGCACAGCAAGATCCCACAGCAGCTTTTGCTCTGAAAGGCGCCACAAAGCATTCCCTAATAAAGCCCAGTCTGGGAGAAGTCCCATTT
Source organism: Squalus acanthias (assembly GCA_030390025.1). Taxonomy (NCBI): domain Eukaryota; kingdom Metazoa; phylum Chordata; class Chondrichthyes; order Squaliformes; family Squalidae; genus Squalus; species Squalus acanthias. The sequence goes on along the minus strand of JASTWF010001609.1, from coordinate 61,844 downwards.
ATTTCTGATTCGGAATAAAAATATATAATATAGTATATATCTAATACTTTGTCTTTGACGAAAGGCTTGTCTTTCCTTGGATTGGATTTGATTTGAAAATTAGAGCACAGTAAGATCCCACAGCAGTTTTCACTCTGAAAGGCGCCACAAAGCATTCCCCAATAAAGCCCAGTTGAGAAAAAAATTCAATTTATTTCTGATTCTGAAAAAAATATATAATATAGTATATATCTAATACTTTGGGGGAAAAATTCAGTATCGCCCCGTTTGGGGCGCAATTATCGGACGGGCGCAAAGATTAGCGCAAGGCGCTAATTATCGCCTCTGACTGCAAACTTGACTTTTATCACCCCTGGAGGTGATTGGAGCGCTAAATCAGGTGCTACACATCTGTCTTAAAGCGCAAAGGCCGAGGAGCGAGGCGCTACCTCAGAGCGCTGGCGAAGCTCATGTGATGTCAGTCAGCAATGGAACACAGACACAATGGCACGGGCCAGTTCTTAAAGGGGAGGGTCGATCTTGCTTTCCATCCACATCCTGCTCATTGCAGCCTTGAATCTCGGCCTGGAGAGACCTGTACATCAAATCTGCTGGAAATAACAATAGAGAGAACCAGGAAAAGAGCTCAGAGTGCAGCCCCCACAGTCTCTTCTAAATCGATACAAGGAAGGGCAAATCAAAATGAACCTGCAAAGTGCTGCTCAGTACCCAACACTCCTTCACACAGCGTTGAATCTCTCCAGAAGTCTCTCGCTCTCTCTCAAGTCAGAATGCGTGGTTCAAAAATGTCACCAACAAAAAAAAGGCAGGAAGCAGTCGCCTTTAAATAGCGCTCCCCCAGTCCCTTCCCGACTGCAAAACGCTCCCCTCAACCTGTCGTTGCTAGCGGCAGGCAGTAAGGCAGGGGGCGCCACTCAATATCCGCTCCGGGGCGTTGCGCACTCAACTGACGTCACGCAGGAGATCGTGGCGGTAGTGTTTAGCGCCGCCGCAAAATGTCTAGTTAATTTCGCGAGCGGCGCAAACATCGCCGCGCCCGGGCGCTAGTTGCTTTGCGCCCCATTAGCGCCCTCTTAAGGCGCTAACGGGAGGCGCAACCAACTGAATTTGTCCGCCTTTGTTTTTGACAAAAGTCTTGTCGAGTCTTGGAATGGATATTGATTTGAAAATTAGGGCCCAGCAGGAAGGGTCCCACAGTAGCCTATCATGTCAGACACTCCACACCAGGCAGTCCTGGGTGAAATCCCCATCTTTTAAACTTCTTTACTTTTCTTTTTTGCAGACTTGACAGGAAAGGCACAGTAAGATTTTGCGGCCTACAGAAACAGGCTTTCTAGTCTGCATCAAAAGCAAAATACTGCGGGCGGACGGACGCTGGAATCTAAACAGAAAATGCTGGAAATACTCAACAGGTCGGGCAGCATCTGTGGAGAGAGAGAGAGAGAGAGAGAGAGAAAGAAACAGAGTTAACGTTTCATGCCGATGATCTTTCATCAGATTCTGTGAAGGTTCTGATGAGAGGTCATTGAGCTGAAATGTTAACTCTGTTTCTCTCTCTCTCTCCACAGATGCTGCCTGACCTGCTGAGTATTTCCAGCATTTTCTGTTTATATTTCTATTCTGCATGTTGTCTTGATTTCATGTGTTGACTGGCTGGGCGGACTGCCTGCCTGTCTCTGTCTGTCTTGTCTTGATTTGAGTGGAGTGGAATAAAAAGAATGCAAAGATCCCAGAGCAGCTTTTGCTGTCAGACAGTCCACAAAGACATTTTTCAGTATCTCACTGACTGCCCGCCTGTCTTGAAGTGAAGTGTCCTCGGCCCAACCATCTTCGGCTGCTTCATCAATGACCTTCCCTCTCACATAAGGTCAGAAATGGGGATGTTCGCTGATGACTGCACAGTGTTCAGCGCCATTCACAACTCCACAGATAATGAAGCAGCCCATGCCCTCATGCAACAAGACCTGGACGACGTTCAGGCTTGGACTGATAAGTGGCAGGTAACATTCGCACCACAGAAGTGCCAGGCAATGACTATCTCCAACAAGCGAGAGTCTAACCACCTCCCCTTGACATTCAATGGCATTACAAAGATGGGAGGGAAAGTAGAAAGTGAGGAGGACATAAAAAACCTACAAGGGGATATAGACAGGCTGGGTGAGTGGGCGGAGATTTGGCAGATGCAATACAATATTGGAAAATGTGAGGTTATGCACTTTGGCAGGAAAAATCAGAGAGCAAGTTATTATCTTAATGGTGAGAAACTGGAAAATACTGCAGTACAAAGGGATCTGGGGGTCCTAGTGCAAGAAAATCAAAAAGTTAGTATGCAGGTGCAGCAGGTGATCAAGAAGGCCAACGGAATGTTGGCTTTTATTGCTAGGGGGATAGATTATAAAAACAGGTAGGTATTGCTGCAGTTATATAAGGTATTGGTGAGACCGCATCTGGAATACTGCATACAGTTTTGGTGTCCATACTTAAGAAAAGACATACTTGCTCTCGAGGCAGTACAAAGAAGGTTCACTCGGTTAATCCCCGGGATGAGGGGATGGAAATATGAGGAGAGGTTGAGTAGATTGGGACTCTACTCATTGGAGTTCAGAAGAGTGAGAGGCGAGCTTATTGAAACATATAAGATTGTGAAGGGGCTTGATCGGGTGGATGCGGTAAGGATGTTCCCAAGGATGGGTGAAACTAGAACTAGGGGGCATAATCTTAGAATAAGGGGCTGCTCTTTCAAAACTGAGATGAGGAGAAACTTCTTCACTCAGAGGGTAGTAGGTCTGTGGAATTTGCTGCCCCAGGAAGCTGTGGAAGCTACATCATTAAATAAGTTTAAAACAGAAATAGACAGTTTCCTAGAAGTAAAGGGAATTAGGGGTTACGGGGAGCGGGCAGGAAATTGGACATGAGGCTGAGTTCGGATCGGCCAAGGCCCTGTGGGTGGCGGAGCGGGCCCAGGGGCTGAGTGGCCGGGTCCTGCTCCTACTTCTTGTGTTCTTTAGATTTGAGGTTAGGATCAGATCAGCCATGATCTTATTGAATGGCGGAGCAGGCTCGAGGGGCTGATTGGCCTACTCCTGCTCCTATTTCTTATGTTCTTATGTTCTTATTACCATCAACGAATCCCCCACTATCAACATCCTGGGGGTCACCATTGATCAGAAACTTAACTGGACTAGTCACATAAATATTGTGGCAACAAGAGCAGGTCAGAGGCTAGGTATTCTGCGGCGAGTGTCTCACCTCCTGACTCCCCAAAGCCTTTCCACCATCTACAAGGCACAAGTAAGGAGTGTGATGGAATAATCTCCACTTGCCTGGATGAGTGCAGCTCCAACAACACTCAAGAAGATCGACACCATCCAGGACAAAGCAGCCCGCTTGATTGGCACCCCATCCACCACCTTAAACATTCACTCCCTCCACCACCGGCATACCGTGGCTGCAGTGTATACCATCTAAAAGATGCACTGCAGCAACTCGCCAAGGTTTCTTCGGCAGCACCTCCCAAACCCGCGGCCTCTACCACCTAGAAGGACAAGGGCAGCAGGCGCATGGGAACACCACCACCTCCAAGTTCCCCCTCCAAGTCACACACCATCCTGACTTGGAAGTATATCGCCGATCCTTCATCGTCACTGGGTCAAAATCCTGGAACTCCCTCCCTAACAGCACTGTAGGAGTACCTTCACCACACGGACTGCAGCGGTTCAAGAAGGCGGCTCACCACCACCTTCTCAAGGGCAATTAGGGATGGGCAATAAATGCTGGCCTTGCCAGCGACACCCACATCCCATAAACGAATAAAAAAAAAGTGAAGTGAAAATAAAGTGCAAAAAAGTCACACACACACACACCAACATTACATGTGGACCAGGCCAGAATGAAATCAATAGGGTTTAATCCAGCAACAGCAGGTAATAAGAGACCCGAACCACATCTCACACAAACACCAGCTTTTGCTCTCTCTCTCTCTCTCTCTCTCACTCACTCTCTCTCTCACTCACTCTCTCTCTCTCTTTACTCTGTCTCTAAGCCCATGCTGCAGCTGCCCTGGGAGTGTGTGTGTGCCTTTAAATGTGGTGAGCAGCTTGTGTTGCAGGGTCGGGGCGGGGCGAGACTCACAGAGAATGAGCGTCAAAACAACACAAACGCACATTGACTGGGAGAGAGAGAGCAGCTTTTGCTCTGAAAGGCGCTCTCCTTGTCTGTGTCTCTCATCGCTTTGTCTCTCTTTCTCTTTATTTCTCTCTGTCTCTCTCTCTGTCTTTCACTCTATCTCTCCCTCTCTGACTCTCTCTCTCTCCCTCTGTCTCTCTCTCTCTGTGCCTCTCTTTCTCTTTGTCTCTCTCTTGCTGTCTCTCTCTCTCTCTATCTCTTCACTCTTGCTCTCTCTCTGTCTCTCTCTGTCCCTCTGTCTCTTTTTCTATCTGTCTCTCTCTGTCTCCCTCTCTCTCTCTCTCTCTGTCTCTCATTCATGCTGTCTCTCTCTCTCACTCTCTTTGTCTCTCTGTCTGTCTGTTTCTCTTTTTCTCTATCTCTTCACTCTCTCTCTCTCTCTCTCTCTGTCTCTCTCTCTCTGTCTCTCTCTCTCTGTCTCTCTCTCTGTCTTTCTCTGTCTTCTCTCTGTCTGTTTCTCTCTCTGTCTCTCTCTCTCTGTCTCCCTCTCTCTCTGTCTCTCTATTTCTGTCTCTCTCTCTCTGTCTCTCTCTCTCTGTCTCTCTCTCTGTCTCTCTCTCTCTGTCCCTCTCTCTCTGTCCCTCTCTCTGTTTCTCTGTCTTGCTCTATCTCTTCACTCTGTCTCTCTCTCTCTGTCTCTCTCTGTCTCCCTCTCTATCTGTCTGTCTTTCTCTCTCTCTCCCTCTCACTTTCTCTATCTCTGTCTCTCTCTCTGTATCTCTCCCTCTGTTTCTCTCTCTCTCTGTCTCTCTCTCTGTCTCTCTCTTTGTCTCTCTCTGTCCCACTTGCGCTCTCCCTCTCTCTCTCTTTCTCTGTCTCTCTATCTCTCTGTCTCCCTAGCTCTCGTTGTCTCTCTCTCTGCCTGTCTGTCTCTCTATCGCTTCACTCTGTCTGTCAGTCTCTCTCTCTGTCTCTGTCTCTCTGTTTCTGTCTCTCTCGCTGTCTGTGTCTCTCTGTCTCTCTGTCTCTCTCTCTGTCTCTCTGTGTGTGTGTCTCTCTCTCTCTCTGTCTCTCTCTCACTGTCTCTCTCTCTCTGTCTCTCTCTCCGCCTCTCTCTCTCTGTCTCTCTCGCTCTGTCAGCGACAGCGGCGAGAGGATAAAGAGCGGCCCGAGAGCGGAGCTGAATTAAAGCAGTGGCGAGAGGATAAAGAGCGGCCCGAGAGTGGACCTGAATTAAAGCAGTGACAGCGGCGAGAGGATAAAGAGCGGCCCGAGAGCGGACCTGAATTAAAGCAGCGACAGCGGCGAGAGGATAAAGAGCGGCCCGAGAGCGGAGCTGAATTAAAGCAGTGACAGCAGCGAGAGGATAAAGAGCGGCCCGAGAGCGGAGCTGAATTAAAGCAGCGACAGCGGCGAGAGGATAAAGAGCGGCCCGAGAGCGGACCTGAATTAAAGCAGTGACAGCGGCGAGAGGATAAAGAGCGGCCCGAGAGCGGACCTGAATTAAAGCAGCGGCAGCGGCGAGAGGATAAAGAGCGGCCCGAGAGCGAACCTGAATTAAAGCAGTGACAGCGGCGAGAGGATAAAGAGCGGCCCGAGAGCGGAGCTGAATTAAAGCAGCGACAGCGGCGAGGCTCCGATTAAAAAACATCATCAAAGAGTGAAGTCACAGGAGAGCAGGTAGGTGATTGGTTGGTGAGTATTACAGCTCTTTTTCGCTCTCTAAGTTAGGGAAGGGGGTTAAATTAAGAGCTGAGAAACTGTAACTTGCTAGTACTTATTCAATTTATAACTTAAGCTAAATAAAATAATCAAACCATAATCCTAAAATATCGATTGAATAAAATATAATGAATTAATAACTAAAACAAGGTTAGAGATGGCAGGGCAGGTGGTATGTCGTAACTGCAGCATGTGGGAGTCTGTGGAGAGTATCGCGATCCCGAGCAACCACATCTACAGTAAGTGTCTGCAACTCGAGGAACTTCGGCTCAGAATTGTTGAGCTGGAGTATGAGCTGCAGATACTGCGATGCGTCAGGGAGGGGGAGAGTTACCTGGACACTTTGTTCCAGGAGGCAGTCACACCCTTTATGTTAAGTAGTACTTTAGAGTTCGTCGGTGGTCAGGGACAGGAGGGTGTGACTGTGAGTCAGGTAGGTATGGGGGCCCAGGATGTAGTGATGGAGGAACCTCAGCCCTGGACCTTGTCCAACGGGTACGAGGTACTTTCCACTTGTATGGATGAGGTAAAGGACTGCAGGGAGGATGGGCAAACTGACCATGGCACTGTGGTACAGGGGGCCATCCAAGTGGGGGGAGAAGGAAGGAATGTGGTAGCAGTAGGGGACAGTATAGTCAGAGGGATAGATACTGTTCTCTGCAGCCGCGAAAGAGAGTCCCGAAGGCTGTGCTGCCTGCCCGGTGCCAGGGTTAAGGATACCTCCTCGCGGCTGGAGAAGAACTTGGAGTGGGAGGGGGAGGATCCAGTTGTCGTGGTCCATGTAGGAACCAACGACATAGGTAGAACTAAGAATGAGGTTCTGCTGAGGGAGTTTGAGGAGCTAGGGTTTAAATTAATAAGCAGAATCACAAGGGTAATAATCTCTGGATTACTACCTGAGCCACGCGCAAATTGGCATAGGGTCAAGTAGATCAGAGAGTTAAATGCGTGGCTCAAAGAGTGGTGTGGGAAAAAATGGTTTCAATTCATGGGGCACTGGCACCAGTACTGGGGAAAGAGGGAGCTGTTCCGTCGGGAGGGGCTCCACTTAAACCGGGCTGGGACCAGCGTCCTGGCGAATCAAATAACTAGGGCTATAGATAGGGCTTTAAACTAAAAAAGGCAGGGGGTCAGGTGAGGGGAAATTTAGAAATCTAAAGAGAAAGGTCAAGGCAATAGAGCAGTGTAGCGATTTGGGTAAAAATAAGCAGAGTGTGACAGGAAGGGACAGAGAGTTTAACGGTAGCAGTGCATCAGAGAATAAGGTCAAAGCAGGGGATAATGTTAAAAAGTTTCAATTAAAGGCTCTTTATCTGAATGCACAAAGCATTCGTAACAAGATAGACGAACTAGTGGCACAAAGCGAGATAAATGGGTTTGATCTAATGGCCATTACAGAGACATGGTTGCAAGGTGGCCAAGGTTGGGAACTAAATGTTAGAAACAAAGAAAAATAGGAGCAGGAGTAGGCCATTCAGCCCTTCAAGCCTGCTCCACCATTCAATATGATCTTGGCTGATCCTCTATCTCAATACCATATTCCCGCTCTCTCCTCATACCCCTTGACGCCTTTTGTGTCTAGAAATCTATCTATCTCCTTCTTAAATATATTCAGTGACTTGGCCTCCACAGCCTTCTGTGGTAGAGAATTCCACAGGTTCACCACCCTCTGAGTGAAGAAATTCCTCTGCATCTCAGTCCTAAATGTCCTACCCCATATCCTGAGACTGTGACTCCTCGTTCTACACCCCCCAGCCAGGGGAAACATCCTCCCTGCATCCAGTCTGTCTAGCCCTGTCAGAATTTTATACATTTCAATGAGATCCCCTCCCATTCTTCTAAACTCCAGTGAATACATAGATACATAGATACATAGAAGATAGGAGCAGGAGTAGGCCATCCGGCCCTTCGAGCCTGCTCCGCCATTTAATGAGATCATGGCTGATCCTCCAATTCAGTATCCCGTCCCCGCCTTCTCTCCGTAACCCTTAACCCCTTTTGCCTGTAGAAATATATCTAATTCCCTCTTAAATATATTTAATGAGCTGGCGTACACTGCCCTCTGTGGCAATGAGTTCCACAGGTTCACCACCCTCTGAGTGAAGAAATTCCCCCTCATTTCTGTCCTAAATGGTTTAGCCCTTATCCTTAAATTATGTCCTCTAGTTCTGTTCTCACCCGCCAAGGGAAACATTCCTTCTGCATCTAGTCTGTCTAGACCTGTCAGAATTTTATACACTTCTATGAGGTCCCCTCTCAATCTTCTAAACTCCAGTGTGTACATCCCTAAACTACATAGTCTCTCCTCATAGGTCAATCCCGCCATTCCTGGTATCAGCCTGGTGAATCGCCGCTGCACCCCCTCCATGGCAAGAACATCTTTCCTCAGATGAGGCGACCAAAACTGTACACAGTACTCGAGGTGTGGTCTCACCAGTGCCCTGTACAGCTGCAGCAAGGTATCCCTGTTCCTGTATTCCAACCCTTTTGCTATGAAGGCCAGCATACCGTTTGCCTTCTTGACCGCCTGTTGCACCTGCATGCTCGCCTTCAGTGACTGGTGTACAAAAACACCCAGGTCTCTCTGTACTTCCCCCTCTCCCAATTTATTGCCATTTAAATAATAATTTGCCCTCCCGTTCCTGCACCCAAGGTGGATAACTTCGCACTTGTCCACATTATAGTGCATCTGCCATTTATCCGCCCAATCACCCAGTCTGTCCAAATCGCTCTGGAGCTTCCTGGTCTCCTCCTCTGAGCCCACCCCCCCTCCTAGTTTAGTGTCGTCTGCAAATTTGGAAATGCTGCATCCGACTCCCTGATCCAGGTCATTAATGTAAATTGTGAACAGCTGGGGACCCAGGACAGATCCCTGTGGTACCCCACTTGTTACTGCCTGCCATTCAGAAAATGAGCCGTTTATTCCAACTCTCTGTTTTCTATCTGACAGCCAGTTCTCTATCCACGTCAATACTTTCCCCTTTATCCCATGAGCTTCAATTTTCCATGCTAATCTTTTATGTGGGACCTTGTCGAAGGCCTTTTGGAAGTCCAGGTACACCACATCTACTGGCTCTCCCCCATCTATTTTACCAGTTACTCCCTCAAAAAATTCCAATAGATTAGTCAAGCACGATTTACCCTTTGTAAATCCATGTTGACTCTGTCCTATCCTGTCCCCATTTGCTAAGTGCTCCGCTATTTCATCCTTAATGATGGACTCCAGCATTTTGCCCACAACTGATACAGGCCTAGTCGACCGACTCTCTCCTCATACGACAGTCCTGCCATCCCAGGAATCAGTCTGGTGAACCTTCGCTGCACTCCCTCTATGGCAAGTATATCCTTTCTTAGGTAAGGAGACCAAAACTGCACACAGTACTCCAGGTGTGGTCTCACCAAGGCCCTGTATAACTGTAGTAAGACATCCTTGCTCCTGTACTCAAATCCTCTTGCAATGAAGGCCAACATACCATTTGCCTTCCTAACTGCTTGCTGCACCTGCATGTTTGCTTTCAGTGACTGGTGTACAAGAACACCCAGGTCCCTTTGTACATCAACATTTCCCAATCTATCACCATTTAAATAATACTCTGCCTTTCTGTTTTTCCGACCGAAGTGGATAACTTCACATTTATCCACATTATACTGCATCTGCCATTTATTTGCCCACTCACTCAACTTGTCTAAATCGCCTTGAAGCCTCTTTGCATCCTCCTCACAACTCACAAACCCACCTAGTTTTGTGTCGTCAGCAAACTTGGAAATATTACATTTGGTTCCCTCATCCAAATCATTGATATATATTGTGAATAGCTGGGGCCCAAGCACTGATCCCTGCGGTACCCCACTAGTCACCGCCTGCCACCCCGAAAAAGACCCATTTATTCCTACTCTCTGTTTCCTGTCTGTTAACCAATTTTCAATCCATGCCAGTATATTACCCCCAATTCCATGTGCTTTAATTTTGCACACTAACCTCTTATGTGAGACTTTATCAAAGAAATTCTGAAAATCCAAATACACCACATCCACTGGTTCTCCCTTATCTATTCTACCAGTTACATCCTCAAAAAACTCCAGTAGGTTTGTCAAACACGATTTCCCTTTCATAAATCCATGTTGACTTTGTCTAATCCCGTTGATATTTTCTAAGTGTCCTGTTATCACATTCTTTATAATAGACTCTAGCATTTTCCCTACTACTGATGTTAGGCTAACCGGTCTGTCGTTCCCTGTTTTCTCTCTCCCTCCTTTTTTAAATAGTGGGGTTACATTTGCCACCCTCCAATCTGCAGGAAATGTTCCATAATCTGTAGAATTTTGGAAGATGACAATCAATGCATCCACTGTTTCCATGGCTACCTCTTTTAGTACTCTGGGATGCAGGGTACTTGGTGTTTTGAAAGGACAGGCCGAATGGAAAAGGAGTGGGAGTAGCCCTGATAATAAAGGATGACATAAGGACAGTAGCGCGAAAGGATCTCGGCAAGGAAGATCAGGAAGTAGAATCAGTATGGGTGGAAATAAGGAATAACAAGGGGCAGAAAACACTGGTAGGAGTAATAGTAGCTATACCGTTGGACAGAATATTAATCAAGAAATAGTAGGAGCTTGCAACAAAGGTAATGCAATATCTTGGGGGACTTTAATCTTCATATAGACTGGACAAATCAAATTGGCAAAGGTAGCCTGGAGGACGAGTTCATGGAATGCATTCGGGACAGTTTCCCAGAACAGTATGTCATGGAACCAACCAGGGAACAGGCTATTTTAGATCTTGTACTGTGTAATGAGACAGGGTTAATTAGCAATCTCATAGTAAAGGATTCCCTGGGGCAGAGTGATCATAATATGATAGAATTTCACGTTAATTTTGAGAGTGACTTGCCTAAGTCCGAAACTAGAGTCTTAAACTTAAATAAAGCCATGAGGGGTGAGTTGGCTGAGGTAGATTGGAAAAATAGATTAAAAGGCATGGCGGTAGATAAGCAGTGGCCGAGTTTTAAGGAGAAAATAATTGAAATATTTCATAATTCTCAACAAAAATACATTCCATTGAGATCCCACGGGAGAAAAATTCGGTTGTGTTGCGCCTCCCGTTAACGCCTTAAGAGGGTGCCAATGGGGCGCAAAGCAACTAGCGCCCGGGCGCGGCGATGTTTGCGCCGCTCGCGAAATTGACCAGACATTTCGCAGCGGCGCTAAACACTACCGCCACGACCTCCTGCGCCCGCAGATCGTGACGTCAGTCGAGCGTGCAACGCCCCGGTAGTGCCCCGGACCGGATATTGAGTGGCGCCCCCTGCCTTACCGCCTGCTGCTAGCAACGACAGGTTGAGGGGAGCGTTTTGCAGTCGGGAAGGGACTGGGGGAGCGCTATTTAAAGGCGACCGCTTCCTGACTTTTTTTGTCGGTGACATTTTTGCACCACGCATTCTGAGAGAGAGAGAGAGAGAGACTTCTGGAGAGATTCAACGCTGTGTGAAGGAGTTTTGGGGACTGAGCAGTACTTTGCAGGTTCATTTTGATTTGACCTTCCTTGCATCGATTTAGAAGAGACTGTGGGGGCTGCATTCTGAGCTCTTTCCCTGGGCTCTCCATTGTTCTTTCCAGCAGAATTGATGTACAGGTCTCTCCAGGCCGAGATTCAAGGCTGCAATGAGCAGGGTATGGATGGAGAGCAAGATCGACCGTCCCCTTTAAGAACTGGCCAGCGCCAGTGTGTCTGTGTTCCATTGCTGACTGACATCACATGAGCTTCGCCAGCGCTCTGAGTTAGCGCCTCGCTCCTCGGTGTTAGCGCCTTAAGAGTGTGTAGCGCCTGATTTAGTGCTCCAATCACCTCCAGGGGCGATAGAAGCCAAGTTTGCAGTCGGAGGCGATAATTAGTGCCAGGCGCTAAACTTTGTGCCCGGCCAATAATTGCGCCCCGAATAGGGCGATACTGAATTTCTTCCCCAAAAGCTCCACGGGAAAAGTGATCCAACCGTGGCTAACTAAAGAAGTTAAGGGTAGCATTAGATTGAAAGGAGAAGCTGATAATGTTGCAAAGAATAACAGTAAGCCTGAAGATTGGAAGAGTTTCAGAAACCAGCAAAGGTTGACCAAAAAATTGATAAAAAGGGAAAAAATAGAATGAGAGAAAACTAGCAAGAAATAGAACAGCAGATAGTAAGAGCTTCTACAAGTATGTAAAAAGGGAGAGTGTAGCAAAAGTAAACGTTGGTCTCTTAGAGGCTGAGACAGGCGAAATTATTATAGGGAATAAGGAAATGGCAGAAATGTTAAACAAATATTTTATATCTGTCTTCACAGTAGAAGACACAAAAGACATACCAAGAATGGTGGGGAACCAAGGGTCTAATGAGGGTGAGGAACTTAACATAATTAATATAAGTAGAGAAAAAGTACTAGAGAAACTAATGGGACTAAAAGCCGACAAATCCCCTAGACTTGACGGCCTGCATCCTAGGGTTCTAAAAGAGGTGGCTGAAGAGATAATGGATGCATTGGTTTTGATCTTCCAAAATTCCCTGGATTGTAGAATGGTCCCAGCGGATTGGAAGGTCGCAAATGTAACACTGCTATTCAAGAAAGGAGGGAGAGAAAACACAGGGAACTACAGGCCAGTTAGCCTGACATCAGTCGTCGGGAAAATGCTGGAATCCATTGTTAAGGAAGTGGTATCAGCGCACTTGAAAAATCATAACATGATTAGGCAGAGTCAACATGGTTTTATGAAAGGGAAATCGTGTTTGACAAAATTATTAGAATTTTTTGAGGATGTAACTAGCAGGGTAGATAAAGGGGAACCAGTGGATGTAGTATATTTGGATTTCCAAAAGGCATTCGATAAGGTGCCACATAAAAGTTTATTACACAAGATAAGGGCTCATGTGGTTAGGGGTAATATAGTAGCATGGATAGAGGATTGGTTAACGGACAGAAAACAGAGAGTAGGGATAAACGGATCTTTTTCAGGTTGGCAGGCTGTAACTAGTGGGGTGCCGCAAGGATCAGTGTTGGGGCCTCAGTTATTTACAATCTATATTAATGACCTAGATGAAGGGACCGAGTGTAATATATCCAAGTTTGCTGATGATACAAAGCTAGGTGGGACAGTAAGCTGTGAGGAGAACACAAAGAGACTGCAAAGGGATATAGATAGACTAAGTGAGTGGGCAGTAAGGTGGCAGATGGAGTATAATGTAGGGAATGTGAGGTTATTCATTTTGATAGGAAGAATAGAAAAACAGAATATTTTTTAAATGGTGAGAAACTTTCAAATGTTGGTGTTCAGAGAGATTTGGGTGTCCTCGTGCAAGAAACACAGAAAGCTAGCATGCAGGTACAGCAAGCAATAAGGAAGGCAAATGGCATGTTGGCCTTTATTGCAAGGGGGTTGGAGTATGAGAGTAAGGAAGTCTTGCTACAATTGTACAGGGCCTTGGTGAGACCACACCTGGAGTACTGTGGACAGTTCTGGTCTCCTTATCTAAGGAAGGATATACTTGCCTTGGAGGCGGTGCAACGAAGGTTCACTGGATTGATTCCTGGGATGAGAGGGCTGTCCGATGATGAGAGATTGTGTAGATTGGGCCTATACTCTCTGAAGTTTAGAAGAATGAGAGGTGATCTCATTGAAACATACAAGATTCTGAAGGGGATTGACAGGGTAGATGCTGAGAGGTTGTTTCCCCCTGGCTGGAGAGTCTAGAACTAGGGGGCATAGTCTCAGGATAAGGGGTCGGCCATTTCTTCACTCAGAGGGTTGTGAATCTTTGGAATTCTCTGCCCCAGAGGGCTGTGGATGCTGAGTCTTTGAGTATATTCAAGGCTGAGATAGATAGATTTTTGGACTCTGGGGGAATCAAAGGATATGGAGATCGGGCGGGAAAGTGGATTTGAGGTCGATGATCAGCCATGATCTTATTGAATGGTGGAGCAGGTCGAGGGGACCGTATGGCCTACTCCTGCTCCTATTTTTAATGTTCATTATGTTCTTATGTCTCTCTCTGTCTCTCTTTCTTTCTCTCTCTGAACGTCTCACTCTGTTTCTCTCTCTCTGTCTCTCTCTCTCTGTCTCTCTCTCCCTCTCTGTCACTGTCTCTCTCTCTCCCTCTCTCTGTCTCTCTCTCTCTCTCTGTCTCTCTCTCTCTGTCTCTCTCTCCCTCTCTGTCTCTGTCTCTCTCTCTCCCTCTCTCTGTCTCTCTCTCTCTCTCTCTGTCTCTCTCTCTCTGTCACTGTCTCTCTCTCTCCCTCTCTCTCTCTCCCTCTCTCTCTCTGTCTCTCTCTCTGTCTCTCTCTCTCTGTCACTGTCTCTCTCTCTCCCTCTCTCTCTCTCTGTCTCTCTCTCTCTGTCTCTCTCTCTCTGTCTCTCTCTCTCTTTCTCTCTCTCTGTCCCTCTCTCTGTGTGTCTCTCTCTCTGTCTCTCTCTCCCTCTCTCTCTGTCTCTCTCTCCCTCTCTCTCTGTCTCTCTCTCTCTGTCGGTTTCTCTCTCTCTGTCTCTCTCCCTCTGTGTCTCTCTCTCTGTCTCTCTCTCTCTCTGTTTCTGTCTCGCTCTCGCTCTGTCTCTCTCTGTCTGTCTCTCTCTGTGTCTCTCTCTCTCTCTCTGTCTCTCGCTCTCTCTCTGTCTGTCTCTCTCCGTCTCTCTGTCTCTCTCTCTCTGTCTGTCTCTCTCTCTCTCTCTGTCTCTCTCTCTCTGTCTCTTGCTCTCTCTCTGTCTCT
>JASTWF010001609.1:42500-46767 GCA_030390025.1 Squalus acanthias | reverse complement strand
GCCTGCTTGCCTGTCTTGATTTGATTTGATTTGAGTGAAGTGGCATGGAATCAAATCAAAAACCCAGCAAGATCCCACAGCAGCTTTTACTGTGAAAGGCGCCACAAAACATCCCTCAATAAAGCCCAGTTCAGAAAAAAATCCAATTTATTTATTATTCGGAAAATATATATATATAAATACTTTGTCTTTAACAAAAGTCTTGTCTTGTCTTGGATTTGAAAATTAGTGCACAGCAAGATCCCGCAGTAGGCTATCATGTCAGACAGTCCACAGGAGGCAGTTCCAGGTGAAATCCCCATCTTTTCAAGTTCTTGACTTTTCTTTTTTGCAGACTTGACAGGAAAGGCACAGTAAGATCCCACAGCAGCTTTTGCTGTCAGACAGTCTGTGCGCAAGGCAGTGCCCAATGACATCAGCAGCTTTTAAAGTTGCTTATTTTTGCTTTTTCCAGACATGACATTAAAGGCACAGCAAGATCCCACAGCAGCTTTTGCTCTGAAAGGCGCCACAAAGCATTCCCTAATAAAGCCCAGTCTGGGAGAAGTCCCATTTATTTCTGATTCGGAATAAAAATATATAATATAGTATATATCTAATACTTTGTCTTTGACGAAAGGCTTGTCTTTCCTTGGATTGGATTTGATTTGAAAATTAGAGCACAGTAAGATCCCACAGCAGTTTTCACTCTGAAAGGCGCCACAAAGCATTCCCCAATAAAGCCCAGTTGAGAAAAAAATTCAATTTATTTCTAATTCTGAAAAAAATATTTGGGGGGAAAATTCAGTATCGCCCCGTTTGGGGCGCAATTATCGGACGGGTGCAAAGATTAGCGCCTGGCGCTAATTATCGCCTTCGACTGCAAACTTGACTTTTATCGCCCCTGGAGGTGATTGGAGCGCTAAATCAGGCGCTTCACACCTGTCTTAAGGCGCAAAGGCCGAGGAGCGAGGCGCTACCTCAGAGCGCTGGCGAAGCTCATGTGATGTCAGTCAGCAATGGAACACAGACACAATGGCGCCAACCAGTTCTTAAAGGGGAGGGTCGATCTTGCTTTCCATCCACATCCTGCTCATTGCAGCCTTGAATCTCGGCCTGGAGAGACCTGTACATCAAATCTGCTGGAAATAACAATAGAGAGAACCAGGGAAAGAGCTCAGAGTGCAGCCCCCACAGTCTCTTCTAAATCGATACAAGGAAGGGCAAATCAAAATGAACCTGCAAAGTGCTGCTCAGTACCCAACACTCCTTCACACAGCGTTGAATCTCTCCAGAAGTCCCTCTCTCTCTCAAGTCAGAATGCGTGGATCAAAAATGTCACCAACAAAAAAAGGCAAGAAGCGGTCGCCTTTAAATAGCGCTCCCCCAGTCCCTTCCTGACTGCAGAACGCTCCCCTCAACCTGTCGTTGCTAGCGGCAGGCAGTAAGGCAGGGGGCGCCACTCAATATCCGCTCCGGGGCGCTACCGGGGCGTTGCGCACTCGACTGACGTCACGCAGGAGATCGTGGCAGTAGTGTTTAGCGCCGCCGCAAAATGTCTAGTTAATTTCGCGAGCGGCGCAAACATCGCCGCGCCCGGGCACTAGTTGCTTTGCGCCCCATTAGCGCCCTCTTAAGGCGCTAACGGGAGGCGCAACCAACTGAATTTGTCCGCCTTTGTTTTTGACAAAAGTCTTGTCTTGTCTTGGAATGGATATTGATTTGAAAATTAGGGCCCAGCAGGAAGGGTCCCACAGTAGCCTATCATGTCAGACACTCCACACCAGGCAGTCCTGGGTGAAATCCCCATCTTTTAAACTTCTTTACTTTTCTTTTTTGCAGACTTGACAGGAAAGGCACAGTAAGATTTTGCGGCCTACAGAAACAGGCTTTCTAGTCTGCATCAAAAGCAAAATACTGCGGGCGGACGGACGCTGGAATCTAAACAGAAAATGCTGGAAATACTCAACAGGTCGGGCAGCATCTGTGGAGAGAGAGAGAGAGAGAGAGAGAAAGAAACAGAGTTAACGTTTCATGCCGATGATCTTTCATCAGATTCTGTGAAGGTTCTGATGAGAGGTCATTGAGCTGAAATGTTAACTCTGTTTCTCTCTCTCTCTCCACAGATGCTGCCTGACCTGCTGAGTATTTCCAGCATTTTCTGTTTATATTTCTATTCTGCATGTTGTCTTGATTTCATGTGTTGACTGGCTGGACAGACTGCCTGCCTGTCTCTGTCTGTCTTGTCTTGATTTGAGTGGAGTGGAATAAAAAGAATGCAAAGATCCCAGAGCAGCTTTTGCTGTCAGACAGTCCACAAAGACATTTTTCAGTATCTCACTGACTGCCCGCCTGTCTTGAAGTGAAGTGTCCTCGGCCCAACCATCTTCGGCTGCTTCATCAATGACCTTCCCTCTCACATAAGGTCAGAAATGGGGATGTTCGCTGATGACTGCACAGTGTTCAGCGCCATTCACAACTCCACAGATAATGAAGCAGCCCATGCCCTCATGCAACAAGACCTGGACGACGTTCAGGCTTGGACTGATAAGTGGCAGGTAACATTCGCACCACAGAAGTGCCAGGCAATGACTATCTCCAACAAGCGAGAGTCTAACCACCTCCCCTTGACATTCAATGGCATTACAAAGATGGGAGGGAAAGTAGAAAGTGAGGAGGACATAAAAAACCTACAAGGGGATATAGACAAGCTGGGTGAGTGGGCGGAGATTTGGCAGATGCAATACAATATTGGAAAATGTGAGGTTATGCACTTTGGCAGGAAAAATCAGAGAGCAAGTTATTATCTTAATGGCGAGAAACTGGAAAGTACTGCAGTACAAAGGGATCTGGGGGTCCTAGTGCAAGAAAATCAAAAAGTTAGTATGCAGGTGCAGCAGGTGATCAAGAAGGCCAACGGAATGTTGGCTTTTATTGCTAGGGGGATAGATTATAAAAACAGGGAGGTATTGCTGCAGTTATATAAGGTATTGGTGAGACCGCATCTGGAATACTGCATACAGTTTTGGTGTCCATACTTAAGAAAAGACATACTTGCTCTCGAGGCAGTACAAAGAAGGTTCACTCGGTTAATCCCCGGGATGAGGGGGTGGACATATGAGGAGAGGTTGAGTAGATTGGGACTCTACTCATTGGAGTTCAGAAGAGTGAGAGGCGATCTTATTGAAACATATAAGATTGTGAAGGGGCTTGATCGGGTGGATGCGGTAAGGATGTTCCCAAGGATGGGTGAAACTAGAACTAGGGGGCATAATCTTAGAATAAGGGGCTGCTCTTTCAAAACTGAGATGAGGAGAAACTTCTTCACTCAGAGGGTAGTAGGTCTGTGGAATTTGCTGCCCCAGGAAGCTGTGGAAGCTACATCATTAAATAAATTTAAAACAGAAATAGACAGTTTCCTAGAAGTAAAGGGAATTAGGGGTTACGGGGAGCGGGCAGGAAATTGGACATGAGGCTGAGTTCGAATCGGTCGAGGCCCTGTGGGTGGCGTAGCGGGCCCAGGGGCTGAGTGACCGGGTCCTGCTCCTACTTCTTGTGTTCTTTAGATTTGAGGTTAGGATCAGATCAGCCATGATCTTATTGAATGGCGGAGCAGGCTCGAGGGGCTGATTGGCCTACTCCTGCTCCTATTTCTTATGTTCTTATGTTCTTATTACCATCAACGAATCCCCCACTATCAACATCCTGGGGGTCACCATTGATCAGAAACTTAACTGGACTAGTCACATAAATATTGTGGCAACAAGAGCAGGTCAGAGGCTCGGTATTCTGCGGCGAGTATCTCACCTCCTGACTCCCCAAAGCCTTTCCACCATCTACAAAGCACAAGTAAGGAGTGTGATGGAATAATCTCCACTTGCCTGGATGAGTGCAGCTCCAACAACACTCAAGAAGCTCGACACCATCCAGGACAAAGCAGCCCGCTTGATTGGCACCCCATCCACCACCTTAAACATTCACTCCCTCCACCACCGGCATACCGTGGCTGCAGTGTATACCATCTAAAAGATGCACTGCAGCAACTCGCCAAGGTTTCTTCGGCAGCACCTCCCAAACCCGCGGCCTCTACCACCTAGAAGGACAAGGGCAGCAGGCGCATGGGAACATCACCACCTCCAAGTTCCCCCTCCAAGTCACACACCATCCTGACTTGGAAGTATATCGCCG
Source organism: Squalus acanthias (assembly GCA_030390025.1). NCBI lineage: Eukaryota > Metazoa > Chordata > Chondrichthyes > Squaliformes > Squalidae > Squalus > Squalus acanthias. The sequence continues at coordinate 42,600 of JASTWF010001609.1, read as the reverse complement.
ATCCTTCATCGTCACTGGGTCAAAATCCTGGAACTCCCTCCCTAACAGCACTGTAGGAGTACCTTCACCACACGGACTGCAGCGGTTCAAGAAGGCGGCT
>JASTWF010001609.1:32500-40000 GCA_030390025.1 Squalus acanthias | reverse complement strand
AGATCCCGAATTGCCGGTTTCCTGCATGCACTGCGCATGCGCGGGAAACCGGCACTTCGTGAATTGAAAAGGGGGCGGTTCCTAAGTGAACCGCGTGCGCGCTACGGGTTGTGTGCACGCAGCGCACTTAGTTTTTTTTCAGGTTTGAACGTGCAGGTAAGTGGTGAAGATTTTACACATAAAGAAAGCAGGCGTAGGACCCCCTTTTAACAAGGTAACTAGTTAATTAAGTGTTATTTTAAACTTTTTTCAACAGGTTTATCTTTTTTAGAGACTTTAAAGAAAGGTAAGTTTATTTTTATAACTTTTAAAAAGATTTTAAATTTTTTCAAAAATTTAGGGGTAAAAATTCACTTGGTTGCGCCTCCCGTTAGCGCCTTAAGAGGGCGCTAATGGGGCGCAAAGCCACTAACGCCCGGGCGCAGCGATGTTTGCGCCGCTCGAGAACTTAACTAGACATTGTGCGGCGGCGCTAAAGTTTACCGCTGCGACCGCCTGCGCGCGCAGATTGTGACGTCATTCCATGGTGCAACGCCCTTGTGGCGCCCCGGAGCGGAAATTGAGTGGCGCCCCCTGCCTTACCGCCTGACGCTAGCAACGACAGGTTGAGGGGAGCGTACTGCAGTCATGAAGGGAAAGGGGGAGCGCTATTTAAAGGTGACCGCTTCCTGCCTTTTATTGTTGGTGGCATTTTTGAACTACGCATTCTGAGAGAGAGAGGGAGAGACTTCTGGAGAGATTCAACGTTGTGTGAAGGAGTTTTGGGTACTGAGCAGCACTTTGCAGGTTCATTTTGATTTGCCATTCCTTATATCGATTTAGCAGAGATTGTGGGAGCTGCACTCTGAGCTCTTTGCCTGGTACTCTCCATTGTTCTTTCCAGCACATTTGATGTGCAAGTCTCTCCAGGCCGAGATTCAAGGCTGCAATGAACAGGATGTCGATGGAAAGCAAGATTAACCATCCCCTTTAAGAACTGGCCCGTGCCATTGTGTGTGTGTTCCATTGCTGACTGACATTACATGAGCTTCGCCAGTGCTCTGAGTTAGCGCCTCACTCCTTGGCCTTTGCGCCTTAAGACAGGTGTGCAGCGCCTGATTTAGCGCTCCACTCACCTCCCGGGGCGGTAAAAGTGAAGTTTCCAGTCAGTGGCGATAATTAGCGCCAGGCGCTAATATTTGCGTCCAGACGATATTTGCGCCCCAAATGGGGCGCAACCTAATTTTTCCCCCTTAATTTTTTGTTTAAAGTGGTTAATTTATTTAACTATAGTTATTTTATTAATGTGATGGCGTTTTTTTTAAATTTAATTGAGGTTTAGCTGTTCTTTTGGGGGTTTGTAGTATTCATAGCTTCCTGTCAAAACTATGAATGAAAGATGGTGTGCTGCCATTGGCTCTAACTGAATCACGTGATCCCAGAGCTCGCGTGAACTAATTGCGCCTCTGGGTCACGCAAGCACTGCATGGTTGCAACAAGATCTGGCTCTGAAACTAAAGTTCGTGTGGGCCCCAAACAAAAAGGTAGGCACGGAGTGCAATATCGCGGGGAATCCTTACCCCCGCGGGAACCAGCCATGTTTAATTTCTGGGCCATTAATCCTAAAATATCGATTGAATAAAATATTTTTAATTAATAAATAAAACAAGGTTAGAGATGGCAGGGCAGGTGGTGTGTCGCAACTGCAGCATGTGAGAGTTTGTGGAGAGCATTGCGATCCCGAGCAACCACATCTGCGGTAAGTGTCTGCAACTCGAGGAACTTCGGCTCAGAATTGTTGAGCTGGAGTACGAGCTGCAGATACTGCGATGCGTCAGGGAGGGGGAGAGTTACCTGGACACTTTGTTCCAGGAGGCAGTCACACCCTTTATGTTAAGTAGTACTTTAGAGTTCGTCGGTGGTCAGGGACAGGAGGGTGTGACTGTGAGTCAGGAAGGTATGGGGGCCCAGGATGTAGTGATGGAGGAGCCTCAGCCCTGGACCTTGTCCAACGGGTACGAGGTACTTTCCACTTGTATGGATGAGGTAAAGGACTGCAGGGAGGATGGGCAAACTGACCACGGCACTGTGGTACAGGGGGCCATCCAAGTGGGGGGAGAAGGAAGGAATGTGGTAGCAGTAGGGGACAGTATAGTCAGGGGGATAGATAATGTTCTCTGCAGCCGCGAAAGAGAGTCCCGAAGGCTGTGCTGCCTGCCCGGTGCCAGGGTTAAGGATACCTCCTCGCGGCTGGAGAAGAACTTGGAGTGGGAGGGGGAGGATCCAGTTGTCGTGGTCCATGTAGGAACCAACGACATAGGTAGGACTAAGAATGAGGTTCTGCTGAGGGAGTTTGAGGAGCTAGGGTTTAAATTAATAAGCAGAATCACAAGGGTAATAATCTCTGGATTACTACCTGAGTCACGCGCAAATTGGCATAGGGTCAAGTAGATCAGAGAGTTAAATGCGTGGCTCATAGAGTGGTGTGGGAAAAAATGGTTTCAATTCATGGGGCACTGGCACCAGTACTGGGGAAAGAGGGAGCTGTTCCGTCGGGAGGGGCTCCACTTAAACCGGGCTGGGACCAGCGTCCTGGCGAATCAAATAACTAGGGCTATAGATAGGGCTTTAAACTAAAAAAGGCAGGGGGTCAGGTGAGGGGAAATTTAGAAATCTAAAGAGAAAGGTCAAGGCAATAGAGCAGTGTAGCGATTTGGGTAAAAATAAGCAGAGTGTGACAGGAAGGGACAGAGAGTTTAACGGTAGCAGTGCAGTAGAGAATAAGGTCAAAGCAGGGGATAATGTTAAAAAGTTTCAATTAAAGGCTCTTTATCTGAATGCACAAAGCATTCGTAACAAGATAGACGAACTAGTGGCACAAAGCGAGATAAATGGGTTTGATCTAATGGCCATTACAGAGACATGGTTGCAAGGTGGCCAAGGTTGGGAACTAAATGTTAGAAACATAGAAAAATAGGAGCAGGAGTAGGCCATTCAGCCCTTCAAGCCTGCTCCACCATTCAATATGATCTTGGCTGATCCTCTATCTCAATACCATATTCCCGCTCTCTCCTCATACCCCTTGACGCCTTTTGTGTCTAGAAATCTATCTATCTCCTTCTTAAATATATTCAGTGACTTGGCCTCCACAGCCTTCTGTGGTAGAGAATTCCACAGGTTCACCACCCTCTGAGTGAAGAAATTCCTCTGCATCTCAGTCCTAAATGTCCTACCCCATATCCTGAGACTGTGACTCCTCGTTCTACACCCCCCAGCCAGGGGAAACATCCTCCCTGCATCCAGTCTGTCTAGCCCTGTCAGAATTTTATACATTTCAATGAGATCCCCTCCCATTCTTCTAAACTCCAGTGAATACATAGATACATAGATACATAGAAGATAGGAGCAGGAGTAGGCCATCCGGCCCTTCGAGCCTACTCCGCCATTTAATGAGATCATGGCTGATCCTCCAATTCAGTATCCCGTCCCCGCCTTCTCTCCGTAACCCTTAATCCCTTTTGCCTGTAGAAATATATCTAATTCCCTCTTAAATATATTTAATGAGCTGGCGTACACTGCCCTCTGTGGCAATGAGTTCCACAGGTTCACCACCCTCTGAGTGAAGAAATTCCCCCTCATTTCTGTCCTAAATGGTTTAGCCCTTATCCTTAAATTATGTCCTCTAGTTCTGTTCTCACCCGCCAAGGGAAACATTCCTTCTGCATCTAGTCTGTCTAGACCTGTCAGAATTTTATACACTTCTATGAGGTCCCCTCTCAATCTTCTAAACTCCAGTGTGTACATCCCTAAACTACATAGTCTCTCCTCATAGGTCAATCCCGCCATTCCTGGTATCAGCCTGGTGAATCGCCGCTGCACCCCCTCCATGGCAAGAACATCTTTCCTCAGATGAGGCGACCAAAACTGTACACAGTACTCGAGGTGTGGTCTCACCAGTGCCCTGTACAGCTGCAGCAAGGTATCCCTGTTCCTGTATTCCAACCCTTTTGCTATGAAGGCCAGCATACCGTTTGCCTTCTTGACCGCCTGTTGCACCTGCATGCTCGCCTTCAGTGACTGGTGTACAAGAACACCCAGGTCTCTCTGTACTTCCCCCTCTCCCAATTTATTGCCATTTAAATAATAATTTGCCCTCCCGTTCCTGCACCCAAGGTGGATAACTTCGCACTTGTCCACATTATAGTGCATCTGCCATTTATCCGCCCAATCACCCAGTCTGTCCAAATCGCTCTGGAGCTTCCTGGTCTCCTCCTCTGAGCCCACCCCCCCTCCTAGTTTAGTGTCGTCTGCAAATTTGGAAATGCTGCATCCGACTCCCTGATCCAGGTCATTAATGTAAATTGTGAACAGCTGGGGACCCAGGACAGATCCCTGTGGTACCCCACTTGTTACTGCCTGCCATTCAGAAAATGAGCCGTTTATTCCAACTCTCTGTTTTCTATCTGACAGCCAGTTCTCTATCCACGTCAATACTTTCCCCTTTATCCCATGAGCTTCAATTTTCCATGCTAATCTTTTATGTGGGACCTTGTCGAAGGCCTTTTGGAAGTCCAGGTACACCACATCTACTGGCTCTCCCCCATCTATTTTACCAGTTACTCCCTCAAAAAATTCCAATAGATTAGTCAAGCACGATTTACCCTTTGTAAATCCATGTTGACTCTGACCTATCCTGTCCCCATTTGCTAAGTGCTCCGCTATTTCATCCTTAATGATGGACTCCAGCATTTTGCCCACAACTGATACAGGCCTAGTCGACCGACTCTCTCCTCATACGACAGTCCTGCCATCCCAGGAATCAGTCTGGTGAACCTTCGCTGCACTCCCTCTATGGCAAGTATATCCTTTCTTAGGTAAGGAGACCAAAACTGCACACAGTACTCCAGGTGTGGTCTCACCAAGGCCCTGTATAACTGTAGTAAGACATCCTTGCTCCTGTACTCAAATCCTCTTGCAATGAAGGCCAACATACCATTTGCCTTCCTAACTGCTTGCTGCACCTGCATGTTTGCTTTCAGTGACTGGTGTACAAGAACACCCAGGTCCCTTTGTACATCAACATTTCCCAATCTATCACCATTTAAATAATACTCTGCCTTTCTGTTTTTCCGACCGAAGTGGATAACTTCACATTTATCCACATTATACTGCATCTGCCATTTATTTGCCCACTCACTCAACTTGTCTAAATCGCCTTGAAGCCTCTTTGCATCCTCCTCACAACTCACAAACCCACCTAGTTTTGTGTCGTCAGCAAACTTGGAAATATTACATTTGGTTCCCTCATCCAAATCATTGATGTATATTGTGAATAGCTGGGGCCCAAGCACTGATCCCTGCGGTACCCCACTAGTCACCGCCTGCCACCCCAAAAAAGACCCATTTATTCCTACTCTCTGTTTCCTGTCTGTTAACCAATTTTCAATCCATGCCAGTATATTACCCCCAATCCCATGTGCTTTAATTTTGCACACTAACCTCTTATGTGAGACTTTTTCAAAGGCCTTCTGAAAATCCAAATTCACCACATCCACTGGTTCTCCCTTATCTATTCTACCAGTTACATCCTCAAAAAACTCCAGTAGGTTTGTCAAACACGATTTCCCTTTCATAAATCCATGTTGACTTTGTCTAATCCCGTTGATATTTTCTAAGTGTCCTGTTATCACATTCTTTATAATAGACTCTAGCATTTTCCCTACTACTGATGTTAGGCTAACCGGTCTGTCGTTCCCTGTTTTCTCTCTCCCTCCTTTTTTAAATAGTGGGGTTACATTTGCCACCCTCCAATCTGCAGGAAATGTTCCATAATCTGTAGAATTTTGGAAGATGACAATCAATGCATCCACTGTTTCCATGGCTACCTCTTTTAGTACTCTGGGATGCAGGGTACTTGGTATTTTGAAAGCACAGGCCAAATGGAAAAGGAGTGGGAGTAGCCCTGATAATAAAGGATGACATAAGGACAGTAGCAAGAAAGGATCTCGGCTTGGAAGATCAGGAAGTAGAATCATTATGGGTGGAAATAAGGAATAACAAGGGGCAGAAAACACTGGTAGGAGTAACAGTAGCTATACCGTTGGACAGAATATTAATCAAGAAATAGTAGGAGCTTGCAACAAAGGTAATGCAATATCTTGGGGGACTTTAATCTTCATATAGACTGGACAAATCAAATTGGCAAAGGTAGCCTGGAGGACAAGTTCATGGAATGCATTCGGGACAGTTTCCCAGAACAGTATGTCATGGAACCAACCAGGGAACAGGCTATTTTAGATCTTGTACTGTGTAATGAGACAGGGTTAATTAGCAATCTCATAGTAAAGGATTCTCTGGGGCAGAGTGATCATAATATGATAGAATTTCACATTAATTTTGAGAGTGACTTGCCTAAGTCCGAAACTAGAGTCTTAAACTTAAATGAAGCCAATTACATAGGTATGAGGGGTGAGTTGGCTGAGGTAGATTGGAAAAATAGATTAAAAGGCATGGCGGTAGATAAGCAGTGGCCGAGTTTTAAGGAGATAATAATTGAAATATTTCATAATTCTCAACAAAAATACATTCCATTGAGATCCCACGGGGGAAAAATTCGGTTGTGTTGCGCCTCCCGTTAACGCCTTAAGAGGGTGCCAATGGGGCGCAAAGCAACTAGCGCCCGGGCGCGGCGATGTTTGCGCCGCTCGCGAAATTGACCAGACATTTCGCAGCGGTGCTAAACACTACCGCCACGACCTCCTGCGCCCGCAGATCGTGACGTCAGTCGAGCGTGCAACGCCCCGGTAGTGCCCCGGACCGGATATTGAGTGGCGCCCCCTGCCTTACCGCCTGCTGCTAGCAACGACAGGTTGAGGGGAGCGTTTTGCAGTCGGGAAGGGACTGGGGGAGCGCTATTTAAAGGCGACCGCTTCCTGACTTTTTTTGTCGGTGACATTTTTGCACCACGCATTCTGAGAGAGAGAGAGAGAGAGACTTCTGGAGAGATTCAACGCTGTGTGAAGGAGTTTTGGGGACTGAGCAGTACTTTGCAGGTTCATTTTGATTTGACCTTCCTTGCATCGATTTAGAAGAGACTGTGGGGGCTGCATTCTGAGCTCTTTCCCTGGGCTCTGCATTGTTCTTTCCAGCAGAATTGATGTACAGGTCTCTCCAGGCCGAGATTCAAGGCTGCGATGAGCAGGGTATGGATGGAGAGCAAGATCGACCATCCCCTTTAAGAACTGGCCGGCGCCAGTGTGTCTGTGTTCCATTGCTGACTGACATCACATGAGCTTCGCCAGCGCTCTGAGTTAGCGCCTCGCTCCTCGGTGTTAGCGCCTTAAGAGTGTGTAGCGCCTGATTTAGCGCTCCAATCACCTCCAGGGGCGATAGAAGCCAAGTTTGCAGTCGGAGGCGATAATTAGTGCCAGGCGCTAAACTTTGTGCCCGGCCAATAATTGCGCCCCGAATAGGGCGATACCGAATTTCTTCCCCAAAAGCTCCACGGGAAAAGTGATCCAA
>JASTWF010001609.1:0-27500 GCA_030390025.1 Squalus acanthias | reverse complement strand
ATTAGTTTGGGATTGATACAGGGCTACGGGGAGAGAGCGAGGCAGTGGGATTAGTTTGGGATTGATACAGGGCTATGGGGAGAGAGCGGGGCAGTGGGATTAGTTTGAGATTGATACAGGGCTATGGGGAGAGAGCGGGACAGTAGGATTAGTTTGGGATTGATACAGGGCTATGGGGAGAGAGCGGGGCAGTGGGATTAGTCTGGGGATTGATACAGGGCTATGGGGAGAGAGCGGGGCAGTGGGATTAGTTTGGGATTGATACAGGGCTAAGGGGAGAGAGCGGGGCAGTGGGATTAGTTTGTGATTGATACAGGGTTATGGGGAGAGAGCGGGGCAGTGGGATTAGTTTCGACAGCGATAGGTGAGAGAGCGGGACAATTTGGCATCTTTGTTCCAGAGAGCTATGGAACGTTCCATGGGTCCATATCCCGATCCCAGCTCCGGGTTTAGTGAAGCGCGAAATCTGCGGAGAATTCATGATGAGATGTGGAATGTCAAATGTATCCAAGATCCGAACCCCAGTGAGACATCCCTGGGAATCATCAGAGAAAAGATCATCACCAGACAAAGGATCCTCCCCTGACCCCACTGACCCTCCCCTGACCCCACTGACCCTCCCCTGACCCCACTGACCCTCCTCTGACCCCACTGACCCTCATCTGACCCTCCCCTGATCCCACTGACCCTCCCCTGACCCCACTGACCCTCCTCTGACCCTCCCCTGACCCCACTGACCCTCCTCTGACCCTCCCCTGACCCCACTGACCCTCCTCTGACCCTCCCCTGACCCTCCTCTGACCCTCCCCTGACCCCACTGACCCTTCTCTGACTCCACTGACCCTCCCCTCACCACATTGAAACTTCCCTGACCCTCCCCTGACCCTCCTCTGAAACCCACTGACCGTCCCCTGAGCCTCCCCTGACCCTCCTCTGACCCCACTGACCCTCCTCTGAAACCCACTGACCATCCCCTGAGCCTCCCCTGACCCTCTTCTGACCCCCACTGACTGTCCCGAGCCCCAGTGATCCTCCACTGACCCGCCCCTGACCCTCCTCTGACAACGAATGACCCTCCCCTGACCCCAGACTCTCCCCTGACCCCACTGACCCTCCCCTGACCCTCCCCTGACGCCACTGTACCTCCCCTGACCCTCCTCTGACACCCAATGACCCTCCCCTGACCCCAGACTCTCCCCTGACCCCACTGACCCTCCCCTGACCACACTAAACCTCCCCTGACCCTCCCCTGACCCTCCCCTGACGCTCCCCTGACCCCACTGCACCTCCCCTGAGCTCCAGTGATCCTCCACTGACCCGCCCCTGACCCTCCTCTGACACCCAATGACCCTCCCCTGACCCCAGACTCTCCCCTGACCCCACTGACCCTCCCCTGACCACACTAAACCTCCCCTGACCCTCCCCTGACCCTCCCCTGATGCTCCCCTGACCCCACTGCACCTCCCCTGAGCTCCAGTGATCCTCCACTGACCCGCCCCTGACCCTCCTCTGACACCCAATGACCCTCCCCTGACCCCAGACTCTCCCCTGACCCCACTGACCCTCCCCTGACCACACTAAACCTCCCCTGACCCTCCCCTGACGCTCCCCTGACCCCACTGCACCTCCCCTGAGCTCCAGTGATCCTCCACTGACCCGCCCCTGACCCTCCTCTGACACCCAATGACCCTCCCCTGACCCCAGACTCTCCCCTGACCCCACTGACCCTCCCCTGACCACACTAACCCTCCCCTGACCCTCCCCTGACCCTCCCCTGACCCCACTGCACCTCCCCTGAGCTCCAGTGATCCTCCACTGACCCGCCCCTGACCCTCCTCTGACACCCAATGACCCTCCCCTGACCCCAGACTCTCCCCTTACCCCACTGACCCTCCCCTGACTGCACTGACCCTCCCCTGACCCTCCTCTGACCCTGCCCTGACCCTCCCCTGACACTCCTCTGACCCCACTGCCCCTCCCCTGAGCCCCAGTGATCCTCCACTTACCCTCCTCTGAAACTCCTCTGACCCTACCCTGAACTCATTGACCCTCCCCTGACACCACAGCCCCTCCACTGACACTCCTCCCCTGACACTCCTCTGACCCCAATGACCCCCCTGACTCTCCCCTGAGACCTACTGACCCTCCCCTGAGACCCACTGATACTCCCCTGACCCCACTGACCCTCCCCTGACCCATTGACCCTCCCCTGACCCAACTGACCCTCCCCTGACCCAACTAACCCTCCCCTGAAACCCCAACCCTCCCCTGAGCCCCACTGACCCATCCCTGACCCCACTGACCCTACCCTGAGCCCCACTGACCCTCCCCTGACCCCAGACTCTCCCCTGACCCCACTGACCCATCCCTGAACTCATTGACCCTCCCCTAACCCCACTGACACTCCCCTGACCCCACTGACCCTCCCCTGACCCCACTGACCCTCCCCTGACCCCACTGATCCTCCCCTGACCCCACTGACCCTACCTGAGCCCCACTGACCCTCCCCTTACCCCACTGACCCTCCACTGACCCCATTGACCCTCCCCTGACCCCACTGACCCTCCCCTGAACTCATTGACCCTCCCCTGACACCACAGACTCTTCACTGACACTCCTCCTCCCCCGCTGACCCTCCTCTGACCCCACCGACCCTCCCATGAGTCCCACTGACCCTCCTCTGACCCCACTGACCCTCCCATGAGTCCCACTGACCCTCTTCTGACCCCGCTGACCCTCCCCCTCCCCCGCTGACCCTCCCTCTACCCCGCTGACTCCCCCTCCCCCAGCTGTGCATGTCTCCTGGGTGGGATGTGGCAGACGCGGGGGTCTCACGCACTTTTCTCGCAGCGAGCGCCGCACTGTTCCCGGCAGCTCCGCGTCCCGGCTCAGTGGGGCCAGCAGTGACACCCGATCATCCAGCATTCGAATGGTGGTCGGCCGCTGGGCGCCTTGCAGAACCTCGAGAGCTTGTTCACCCTGCAACCTGGGGAAAAGGAGTGAGTGAGGGGGGTCAGATGGGGAATCGGCACCCCCGGGGTCAAAGGAGAATCGCCACTACCCCGGGGTCAAAGGGGAATCGCTACCGCCGGGGTCAAAGGGGAATCGGCACCCCTGGGGTCAAAGGAGAATTGCTAATCCTGGGGTCAAAGGGGAATCGGCACCCCTGGGGTCAAAGGAGAATCGCCACTCCCCCGGGGTCAAAGGGGAATCGCTACCGCCGGGGTCAAAGGGGAATCGGCACCCTTGGGGTCAAAGGAGAATCGCTAATCCTGGGGTCAAAGGGGAATCGGCACCCCTGGGGTCAAAGGAGAATCGCCACTCCCCCGGGGTCACGTGGGGAATCGCTACTCCCGGGGTCAAAGGGGAATCGGCACCCCCTGGGGTCAAAGGAGAATTGCCACTACCCCGGGGTCAAAGGGGAATCGGCACCCCTGGGGTCAAAGGGGAATCTGCACCCCTGGGGTCTAAGGAGAGTCGCTAATCCTGCAGAGAAACGAGAATCGCTAATCTTGGGGTCAAAGGGGAATCGCTACCGCCGGGGTCAAAGGGGAATCGGCACCCCTGGGGTCAAAGGGGAATCGCGACACCCGGGGTCAAAGGAGAATCGCGACACCCGGGGTCAAAGGGGAATCGCTACACCCGGGGTCAAAGGGGAATCGCTAACATGGAATCAAAGAGGGAGAGCCACCCCCAGACCCAATATTGCCCCCTGGACTCAATGTCCCTCAGGACTCCAATCCGCGCTCCCGCCTATCCCCATCCCCGCCCCTCGGATCAAGGACTGACCTCTTGAGCTCCTTCGGCAGCTCCTGCCGTACTGGTCAGGGCAGCACTTCCTCCCAACAGGGCAGTCGGCGTCACCGCAGCACTGCTGCCTCCAGCAGCCACGGAATCTTCCTGTGCAGTAGGAAGCGCAGCGGAGCATGATCCTGGAGGGCGGGCAGCTGTCCGGCCGGCCTAAAAACACAGACCAAAAGATGAGAGGGCGACGGCGACACCACAGGGAACGTTCCGCGGCCTCAGGACATCCCGTCTCGAAAGGCTCCCGAATCTGACCGCCAAATTACGGGGGGGTGTCGATCCTTCACAAGAAATGGTCCCCGCGACCAACTGGACAGAGGGGTTCTCGGAAAGGCTCAACACAGCTCCAGTGGAGAGCACGCTCTGAACACCGAGTCGGAAGGCCCGCTCCACAGACTAAAGCCCCCAAAATATCGGCCGACACTCCCCTGTCCAGTACTGAGGGAGCGCTGCACTGTCGGAGGGTCAGTACTGAGGGAGCACCGCACTGTCGGAGGGGTAGTACTGAGGGAGCGCTGCACTGTCGGAGGGGCAGTACTGAGGGAGCACTGCACTGTCGGAGGGTCAGTACTGAGGGAGCACTGCACTGTCGGAGGGGCAGTACTGAGGGAGTGCTGCACTGTCGGAGGGACAGTACTGAGGGAGAGCTGCAGTGTCGGAGGGTCAGTACTGAGGGAGCGCCGCACTGTCAGAGGGGCGGTACTGAGGTAGCGCTGCACTGTCGGAGGGGCAGTACTGAGGGAGCGCTGCACTGTCGGAGGGGCAATACTGAGGGAGCGCTGCACTGTCGGAGGGGCAGTACTGAGGGAGCGCTGCACTGTCGGAGGGTCAGTACTGAGGGAGCGCCGCACTGTCGGAGGGGCGGTACTGAGGGAGTGCTGCACTGTCGGAGGGGCAGAACTGAGGGAGCACCGCACTGTCGGAGGGTCAGTACTGAGGGAGCGCCGCACTGTCGGAGGGTCAGTACTGAGGGAGCGCTGCACTGTCGGAGGGGTAGTACTGAGGGAGCGCTGCACTGTCGGAGGGGTAGTACTGAGGGAGCGCTGCACTGTCGGAGGGGCAGTACTGAGGGAGCGCTGCACTGTCGGAGGGGCAGTACTGAGGGAGCGCTGCACTGTCGGAGGGGCAGTACTGAGGGAGCGCTGCACTGTCGGAGGGGCAGTACTGAGGGAGCGCTGCACTGTCGGAGGGGCAGTACTGAGGGAGCGCTGCACTGTCGGAGGGGCAGTACTGAGAGAGCGCTGCATTGTCGGAGGGGCAGTACTGAGGGAGCGCCGCACTGTCGGAGGGGCAGTACTGAGGGAGCTCTGCACTGTCGGAGGGGCAGTACTGAGGGAGCGCCGCACTGTCAGAGGGGCAGTACTGAGGGAGCGCCGCACTGTCGGAGGGGCAGTACTGAGGGAGTGCTGCATTGTCGGAGGGGCAGTACTGAGGGAGCACTGCACTGTCGGAGGGTCAGTACTGAGGGAGCACTGCACTGTCGGGAGGCAGTACTCAGGGAGTGCGGCACTGTCGGAGGGGCAGTACTGAGGGAGCACTGCACTGTCGGAGGGGCAGTAATGAGGGAGCGCTGCACTGTCAGAGGGGCAGTACTGAGGGAGCGCTGCACTGTCGGAGGGGCAGTACTGAGGGAGCGCTGCACTGTTGGAGGGGCAGTACAGAGGGAGCGCTGCACTGTCGGAGTGGCAGTACTGAGGGAGCGCTGCACTGTCGGAGGGTCAGTACTGAGGGAGCACTGCACTGTCGGGAGGCGGTACTCAGGGAGTGCGCCACTGTTGGAGGGGCAGTACTGAGGGAGCGCTGCACTGTCGGAGGGGCAGTACTGAGAGAGCGCTGCATTGTCGGAGGGTCAGTACTGAGGGAGCGCTGCACTGTAGGAGGGGCAGTACCGAGGGAGCACTGCACTGTCGGAGGAGCAGTACTGAGGGAGCGCCGCAGTGTCGTAGGAGTAGTACTGAGGGAGCGCCGCAGTGTCAGAGGAATAGTACTGAGGGAGCGCTGCACTGTCGGAGAGGCAGTACTGAGGGAGCGCTGCACTGTCGGAGGGGCAGTACTGAGGGAGCGCCGCACTGTCAGAGGGGCAGTACTGAGGGAGCGCTGCACTGTCGGAGGGGCAGTACTGAGGGAGTGCCGCACTGTCGGAGGGTCAGTACTGAGGGAGTGCCGCACTGTCGGAGGGGCAGTACTGAGGAAGTGCTGCACTGTCGGAGGGGCAGTACTGAGGGAGCGCCGCACTGTCGGAGGGGCAGTACTGAGGGAGCGCCGCACTGTCGGAGGGGCCTTCTTTCGGATGAGATGTTAAACTGACTTTCCCTCTGCCCTCTGAGGTGAACGTGTAAAATCCCACCGACAGTATTGGACGAGGAGCAGGGGGAGTTCTCCCTGGGGTCCTGGGACCAATATTTAATTCCTCAACCAACATCTCTAAAATGACAGATTATCTAGTCGTGATCACGTTGCTTTTTGTGGGATCTCTCTGTGCACGAATTGGCTTCCCCGTTTCCTACATTACAACAGTGATGACACCTCAAAAAGTACTTCATTGGCTGTAAAGCGCTTTGGGACATCCTGAGGTCATGAAAGACGCTATAGAAATGCAAATCATTCTTTTTCTGTTTACTTTCATTCTTTCTTTGTTTCTTTCACTCTTTCGTTCTGTCTTTCTTACTTTCCTCTTTCCTTTTTGATTCCATCGGAACATATTCAACAGATGTCCCGCCCCTCAAGGTACAGAAGGGAGGGTGTGCATTGACCACTGCAGCCCGCCCCCCCCTACCCCCCTCCCCCTGTCCTTCACTGAGATTCTTCAACGATTGTTCAAAGGAGGCTTCTCTCTGGGATTTTGTTGGCTCGTGTCTCTGGTCAGCAATTTCTGACCCCCTCTGGCTGCACTGGTCCCATCAACACTTGCAGCCTCTCCCGCACTTTCCACTGCTCCGACAAAATTTCAGAACCTCTCTGGCCACAGGGGAGGTGCCAGAGGACTGGAGGACAGCTAACGTAGTACCATTATTCAAGAAGGGTAGTAGGGATAAACCAGGGAATTACAGGCCAGTGAGCCTAACATCAGTGTTAGGGAAATTATTGGAAAAAATTCTGAGGGACAGAATCAGTCTCCACTTGGAGGGGCAAGGATTAATCAAGAATAGTCAGCATGGCTTTGTCAGGGGGAGATCATGTCTGACCAATTTGATTGAATTTTTCGAGGGGGTGACTAGGTGTGTGGATGAGGGTAGTGCAGTTGATGTAGTCTACATGGACTTCAGTAAGGCTTTTGACAAAGTCCCACATGGGAGGCTGGTCAAGAAGGTAAGAGCCCGTGGGATCCAGGGCAATTTGGCACATTGGATCCAAAATTGGCTTAGTGGCAGGAGGCAGAGGGTGATGGTCGAAGGTTGTTTTTGTGACTGGAAGCCTGTGTCCAGTGGTGTACCGCAGGGATCGGTGCTGGGTCCTTTGCTGTTTGTAGTGTACATTAATGATTTAAATATGAATGTAGGAGGTATGATCAGTAAGTTCGCAGATGACACGAAAATTGGTGGAGCGGTAAATAGCAAGGAGGGAAGCCTCAGGCTACAGGACGATATAGACAGGTTGGTCAGATGGGCAGAACAGTGGCAAATGGAATTTAACCCTGAAAAGTGTGAGGTGATGCATATTGGGAGGACTAACAAGACAAGGGAATACACAATGAATGGTAGGACCCTAGGAAGGACAGAGGATCAGAGGGACCTTGGTGTGCATGTACATAGATCCCTGAAGGCAGCAGGACAGGTAGATAAGGTGGTTAAAAAGGCATATGGGATACTTATATTCTATGCCTCGGCTGATGAAGGCAAGAGCAGGGAGGTTATGATGGAGCTGTACAAAACGCTAGTTAGGCCACAGCTGGAATACTGTGTGCAGTTCTGGTCGCCACACTATAGGAAGGATGTGATTGCATTGGAGAGGGTGCAGAGGAGATTCACCAGGATGTTACCTGGGCTGGAGCGCTTCAGCTATGAAGAGAGACTGGACAGGCTGGGGTTGTTTTCCTTAGAGCAGAGAAGGCTGAGG
This sequence comes from Squalus acanthias, assembly GCA_030390025.1. Classification (NCBI taxonomy): domain Eukaryota; kingdom Metazoa; phylum Chordata; class Chondrichthyes; order Squaliformes; family Squalidae; genus Squalus; species Squalus acanthias. The sequence continues at coordinate 19,640 of JASTWF010001609.1, read as the reverse complement.
GGGGACCTGATTGAGGTGTACAAAATTATGAGGGGCCTTAGTAGAGGGGTCAATAACCAGGGGGCATAGTTTCAAGGTAAGGGGCAGGAGGTTTAGAGGGGATTTGAGGAAAAACTTTTTCACCCAGAGGGTGGTTGGAATCTGGAACTCACTGCCTGAAAGGGTGGTAGAGGCAGGAACCCTCACAACATTCAAAAAGCATTTAGATGAGCACTTGAAACGCCATAGCATACAAGGCTATGGACCAAGTGCTGGAAAATGGGATTAGAATAGACAGGGCTTGATGGCCGGCGCGGACACGATGGGCCGAAGGGCCTCTTTCTGTGCTGTATAACTCTATGACTCTATGAATCTATTCCAGCATCTCAAAGGGTCAACCCCGCCTGGCCACAGAGAAAAGGGCATGACTGAAAAGGGGCGAATTGCGTTCAAACCACCGACCTTTGAACCTCTAGGGACCTGGGGGTCAAGTCCAGCCCCCAGACCAGACGCGATGAAGGGCTCCTCTCTGGCCCACTGACCTTTCACTTCTGCACCGGGGATACCAAACGCGGATTAGGGGATCGCTTTTTGTAACACAGTCCCCCACCATCAACATCCTGGGGGTCACCATTGACCAGAAACTTAACTGGACCAGACACATAAATACTGCAGATACAAGAGCAGGTCAGAGGCTGGGTATTCTGCGGCGAGTGTCTCACCTCCTGACTCCCCAAAGCCTTTCCACCATCTACAAGGCACAAGTCAGGAGTGTGATGGAATACTCTCCACTTGCCTGGATGAGTGCAGCTCCAACAACACTCAAGAAGCTCGACACCATCCAGGACAAAGCAGCCCGCTTGATTGGCACCTCATCCACCACCTTAAACATTCACCGCCTCCACCACCGGCGCACCATGGCTGCAGTGTGTACCATCTACAAGATGCACTGCAGCAACTCGCCAAGGCTTCTTCGGCAGCACCTCCCAAACCCGCCACCTCTTCCACCTAGAAGGACAAGGGCAGCAGACGCATGGGAACACCACCACCTACAAGTTCCCCTCCAAGTCACACACCATCCTGACTTGGAAGTATATCGGCCGATCCTTCATCGTCGCTGGGTCAAAATCCTGGAACTCTCTCCCTACCAGCACTGTGGGAGCACCTTCACCACACGGACTGCAGCGGTTCAAGAAGGCGGCTCACCACCACCTTCTCAAGAGGCAATTAGGGATGGGCAATAAATGCTGGCCTTTTTTCAAAAGCATGACCCCGAGCTTCCGGTCGCCTATCACTTTAATTATCTCACTCTGACCACTCTGTCCTCGGCCTCCTACACTGTTCCAACAAAGCTCAAGGTAAGCTCGAGGAACAGCACCTCATCTTTCGATCGAGCACTTTACAGCCTTCTGGACTCAACATAGAGTTCAACAATTTCAGATCATAACCTCTGCGCCCATTTTTTCGGACGGTAGCTGTTGATGGTTCTGCTATTCCCATTTACACCTCTTCTGGACCCAGCTTTTGTTTCTTAACTTGTCCCATTACCATCTCCCTTTCGCCTTGCACCATCATCCCTTTTGTCTTTTAATCTCTCCTGTCTTCCCCCCCCCCCCCAACACAGACCTTCCCTTTTGTTCCTTACACCCACCACCTCCCATTTCCTGCCTCTGTACTTACTTAAAACCAGTTACATCTCCAACATTTCAGAGAGAGAGAGAGGGGACAGGGAGCGATGGGCTGAATGGGCACAGGGCAGAGAATGTGACTGAGGGCTCCTTCATAGAGCGGGGGCAGGGGACGATGGGCTGAATGGGCACAGGGCAGAGAATGCGATTGAGGGCTCCTTCAGAGAGAGGGGACAGGGAGCGATGGGCTGAATGGGCACAGGGCAGAGAATGCGATTGAGGGCTCCTTCAGAGAGAGGGGACAGGGAGCGATGGGCTGAATGGGCACAGGACAGAGAATGCGATTGAGGGCTCCTTCATAGAGAGGGGACAGGGAGCGATGGGCTGAATGGGCACAGGACAGAGAATGCGATTGAGGGCTCCTTCATAGAGCGGGGACAGGGATGCGATGGGCTGAATGGGCACAGGGCAGAGAATGCGATTGAGGGCTCCTTCATAGAGCGGGGACAGGGAGCGATGGGCTGAATGGGCACAGGGCAGAGAATGCGATTGAGGGCTCCTTCATAGAGCGGGGACAGGGAGCGATGGGCTGAATGGGCACAGGGCAGAGAATGCGATTGAGGGCTCCTTCATAGAGCGGGGACAGGGAGCGATGGGCTGAATGGGCACAGGGCAGAGAATGCGACTGAGGGCTCCTTCATAGAGCGGGGACAGGGAGCGATGGGCTGAATGGGCACAGGGCAGAGAATGCAATTGAGGGCTCCTTCAGAGAGAGGGGACAGGGAGCGATGGGCTGAATGGGCACAGGACAGAGAATGCGATTGAGGGCTCCTTCAGAGAGAGAGGGGACAGGGGACGATGGGCTGAATGGGCACAGGGCAGAGAATGCGATTGAGGGCTCCTTCAGAGAGAGGGGACAGGGAGCGATGGGCTGAATGGGCACAGGACAGAGAATGCGATTGAGGGCTCCTTCAGAGAGAGAGGGGACAGGGGACGATGGGCTGAGTGACCTCAACCTGCGCTGTAAAATCTAAGGAATCGAGACCGATCTTGAGTTCTGGCTCGGGCGCAATGTGAAGATAAGGATCAGCGAACCCAAGGAGCAAAGTGTTGAATGGGAAGTGGGATCAATTCCGACACTTACCTCCATGCACTGAGGTTTGTCCTCGATTGTACCCGTAACCTGTGAGGTGAAGCAAAACTAGGATTAAAAAGGATTGTAGCCGGACTCCTGTCCAATCCCAAACCCCCTCCCACACCCCGTCCCATCCAATCCCAAACCCTCCCCCACCCCATCCCATCCAATCCCAAACCCCCTCCTCCATCCCGTCCCATCCAATCCCAAACACCCTCCCCCATCCCGTCCCATCCAATCCCAAACCCCCTCCCCCACCCCGTCCCATCCAATCCCAAACCCCCTCCCCCACCCCGTCCCATCCAATCCCAAACCCCCTCCCCCACCCCATCCCATCCAATCCCAAACCCCCTCCCCATCCCGTCCCATCCAATCCCAAACACCCTCCCACATCCCGTCCCATCCAATCCCAAACCCCCTCCCCCACCCCGTCCCATCCAATCCCAAACACCCTCCCCATCCCGTCCCATCCAATCCCAAACACCCTCCCCATCCCGTCCCATCCAATCCCAAACACCCTCCCCATCCCGTCCCATCCAATCCCAAACACCCGTCCCATCCAATCCCAAACCCCCTCCCCCACTCCGTCCCATCCAATCCCAAACCCCCTCCCCCATCCCATCCCATCCAATCCCAATCCCCCTCCCCATCCCATCCCATCCAATCCCAAACCCCCTCCCCATCCCGTCCCATCCAATCCCAAACACCCGTCCCATCCAATCCCAAACCCCCTCCCCCACTCCGTCCCATCCAATCCCAAACCCCCTCCCCCATCCCATCCCATCCAATCCCAATCCCCCTCCCCATCCCATCCCATTCAATCCCAAACCCGCTCCCCCATCCCATCCCATCCAATCCCAATCCCCCTCCCCATCCCATCCCATTCAATTCCAAACCCCCTCCCCCATCCCATCCCATCCAATCCCAAACCCCCTCCCACACCCTCCCATCCAAATCCATTCCCATCCCATAACCACCAATCCCAATCCCCCTCCCCCTCCCCCTCCCTCACCCTCCAATCCCAATCCCTCTCCCCTCCCACAACCACCAATCCCAATCCACCTCTCCTCCCACACCCACCAATCCCAATCCCCCTCCCCTCCTGCACCCTCAAATCCCAATCCCCCTCCCCTCCCATCCCGATCCAACTCCCCTCCCACACCCTCCAATTTCAATCCAACTCCCCTCCCGCACCCTCCAATCCCAATCCCCCTCCACCCTCACCCTCCAATCCCAATCCCCCTCCCCTCCAATCCCAATCCCCCTCCCCCCCGCACCCTCCAATTTCAATCCAACTCCCCTCCCACACCCACCAATCCCAATCCCCCTCCCCTTCCACACCCTCCAATCCCAATCCCCCTCCCCCCGCCGCACCCTCCAATCCCAATCCTCCTCCACCCTCACCCTCCAATCCCAATCCCCCTCCCCTCCCACACCCTCCAATCCCAATCCCCCTCCACCCTCACCCTCCAATCACAATCCCCGTCCCCTCCCACATCCTCCAATCCCAATCCCCCTCCCCCCGCACCCTCCAATCCCAATCCCCCTCCCCTCCCACACCCTCCAATCCCAATCCCCCTCCCCTCCAATCCCAATCCAACTCCCCTCCCACACCCTCCAATCCCAATCCCCCTCCCCTCCCACACCCTCCAATCCCAATCCCCCTCCCCTTCCACACCCTCCAATCCCAATCCCCCTCCCCCCGCCGCACCCTCCAATCCCAATCCCCCTCCCCTTCCACACCCTCCAATCCCAATCCCCCTCCCCCCGCCGCACCCTCCAATCCCAATCCCCCTTCCCACAGCCGCACCCTCCAATCCCAATCCCCCTCCACCCTCACCCTCCAATCCCAATCCCCCTCCACCCTCACCCTCCAATCCCAATCCCCCTCCCCTCCCACACCCTCCAATCCCAATTCCCCTCCCCCCGCACCCTCCAATCCCAATCCCCCTTTTCATCACGCACCCTCCAATCCCAATACCCCTCCACCCTCACCCTCCAATCCCAATCCCCCTCCCCCCGCACCCTCCAATCCCAATCCCCCTCCCCCCGCACCCTCCAATCCCAATCCCCCTCCCCCCGCACCCTCCAATCCCAATCCCCCTCCACCCGCCTCCTGACACACTATTGCGGATACTCACTCAGGGCTCCGTATCCACTGCCACTCTCATCCACCCTCCCTGTGTGCAGAGAACATGTCGGGTCAGCTCTGAGAACACTCAGACAAACTCATTCCCCTCCTCACTGTGCAAACAGCATTCCTTCCTTCCTGCTTTCTTCCCTTCTCTCTTTCTATTTCTCTCTCTGTCTTTCTCTCTTTCCTTCTCTCTTTATTTCTCTCTTTCTTTCATTGATTCTCTTTCTCACTTTCTCTCTCCCTTTCTTTCTCCTTCTCTCTATCTCCCTTCTCTCTTTGTTTCTTTGCTTAGTTATTTCTTTCTCTTTTTCTCTCCCTGTCTGTCTCTCTTTCTTTCTCTCGTTTGGTGTCAAAAACAGGAAGACAGATTATTATCTGAACGGCAATAGATTGGGAAAAGGGGAAGTGCAACGAGACCTGGGTGTCCTTGTGCACCAGTTGCTGAAGGTAAGCATGCAGGTGCAGCAGACAGTTAAGAAGGCAAATGGTATGTTGGCCTTCGTAGCGAAAGGGTTTGAGTACAGGAACAAGGATGTCTTGCTGCAGTTGTACAGGGCCTTGGTGAGACCACACCTTGAGTATTGTGTGCAGTTTTGGTCGCCTTATCTGAGGAAGGATGTTCTTGCCATGGAGGGAGTGCAGCGAAGATTCACCAGGCTGATACCTGGGATGGCAGGAATGACGTATGTGGAGAGATTGGGTCGATTGGGCTTGTATTCGCTAGAGTTTAGAAGAATGAGAGGGGATCTCATTGAAACTTATAAAATTCTAACAGGACTAGACAGACTAGATGCAGGAAGGATGTTCCTGATGGCCGGGGAGTCCAGAACCAGGGGTCACAGTCTAAGGATAAGGGGTAAGCCATTTAGGACTGAGATGAGGAGGAATTTCTTCACCCAGAGAGTGGTGAACCTGTGGAATTCTCTATCACAGAAGGCAGTAGAGGCCAATTCATTAAATATATTCAAGAAGGAGTTAGATATATTTCTTAAAGCTAAAGGTATCAAGGGATATGGGGAGAAGGCAGGGACAGGGTACTGAATTTGGATGATCAGCCATGATCTCATCGAATGGCGGAGCAGGTTCGAGGGGCTGAATGGCCTACTCCTGCTCCTATCTTCTATGTTTCTATGTTTTTCTCTCTCTCACTCTTTCTTTCTCTGTATCTCTTTCTTTGAGTACTTTCCATCTGTCTTCACCAAGGAAGATGATGCTGCCAAAGTCATAGTGAAAGAGGAGGTCATTGAGATATTGGATGGGATAAAGATTGATCAAGATGAGGTACTAGAAAGGCTGGCTGTACTTAAAGTAGATAAGTCTCCAGGATCGGATGAGATGCATCCTAGGATGCTGAGGGAAGTAAAGCTGGAAATTGCAGAGGTACTGGCCATAATCTTCCAATCCTCCTTAGATATGGGGGGTGGTACCAGGGGACTGGAGAATTGCAAATGTTACACCCTTGTTCAAAAAAGGGTGTAAGGATAAACCCAGCAACTACAGGCCAGTCAGTTTAACCTCGGTAGTGGGGTTTTAGAAATGATAATCAGGGACAAAATTAACAGTCACTTGGACAAGTGTGGATTAATTAAGGAAAGCCAGCACGGATTTGTTAAAGGCAAATCGTGTTTAACCAACTTGATTGAGTTTTCTGATAAGGTAACAGAGAGGGTTGATGAGGGCAATGCAGTTGATGTGGTGTACATGGATTTCCAAAATGCGTTTGATAAAGTGCCACACAATAGGCTTGCCATCAAAGTTGAAGCCCGTGGAATAAGAGGGATGGATACGAAATTGGCTAAGTGACAGGAAACAGAGAGTAGTGGTGAACGGTTGTTTTTCGGACTGGAGGGAGGTATACAGTGGTGTTCCCCAGGGGTCGGTTCTAGGACCACTGCTTTTCTTGATATATATTAATGACTTGGATGTGGGTGTACTGGGCACAATTTCAAAATTTGCAGATGACACAAAACTTGGAAGTATAGCGAACAGTGAGGAGGATAGTGATTGACTTTAAGAGGACATAGACAGGCTGGTGGAATGGGCGGACACGTGGCAGATGAAATTTAAGGCAGAAAAGTGCGAAGTGATACATTTTGGTAGGAAGAACGAGGAGAGGCGATATAAACTAAAGGTTACAATTCTAAAGTGGGTGCATGAATAGAGAGACCTGGGGGTATATGTGTACAAATCGCTGAAGGTGGCAGGGCAGGTTGAGATAGCGGTTAAAAATGCATACGAGATCCTGGGCTTCATAAATAGAGGCATAGAGTACAAAAGCAAGGAAGTTATGATGAACCTGTATAAAACACTGGTTCGGCCTCAACTGGAGTATTGGACATAGCACTTCAAGAAGGTTGTCAAGGCCTTAGAGAGGGTGCAGAAAAGATTCACAAGAATGGTTCCAGGGAGGAGGGACTTTCAGTTACGTGGATAGACTGGAGAAGCTGGGGTTGGTCTCCTTGGAGCAGAGAAGGTTGAGAGGAGATTTGATAGAGGTGTTCAAAATCATGAGGGGTCCGGACAGAGTAGATGGAGAGAAACTGTTCCCATTGGCAGAAGGGTCGAGAACCAGAGGACACAGGTTTAAGGTGATTGGCAGAAGAACCAAAGGCGACATGAGGAAAAACTTTTTTACGCAGCGAGTGGTTAGGATCTGGAATGCGCTGCCTGAAAGGGTGGTGGAGGCAGATTCAATCACGGCTTTCAAAAGGGAGTTGGATAAGTACCTGAAGGAAAAAAAATGTGCAGGGCTACGGGGAAAGAGCCCGGGAAGTGGGTCTGGCTGAAGTGCTCTTGCAGAGAGCCGGCACGGGCTCAACGGGCCGAATGGCCTCCTTCTATGCTGTAACCATTCCTTGATTCTATGATTCTTTCTCTTTCACTCTTTATCTTTCTTCTTTCATTTAACTTTCTTTTCCTCCCTTTCTTCCTTTTTTCCTTCTGTCTTTTTCGCTCTCCCACTCTATCTCTCCCACTCTTTCTTTCTTCTCTCTCTCCCACTCTTTATTTCCTTATTTCTTTCTCTATCTCTCACTTTCTCTCTCTATCCCTTTCTTTCGCTCTCTCTCACTGTCCCTCTCTTTTTCTCTTTGTCCCATTCTGTAACTTTCTTTCTTTCCCTCTTTCTCTCGTTCTCGCTCTTTCTATCTTTGTACTGAGGGAGCGCTGCACTGTCGGAGGGGCAGTACTGAGGGAGCGCTGCACTGTCGGAGGGGCAGTACTGAGGGAGTGCTGCACTGTCAGAGGGGCAGTACTGAGGGAGCGATGCACTGTCGGAGGGGCAGTACTGAGGGAGCGCTGCACTGTCAGAGGGGCAGTACTGAGGGAGTGCTGCACTGTCAGAGGGGCAGTACTGAGGGAGCGCTGCACTGTCAGAGGGGCAGTACTGAGGGAGTGCTGCACTGTCGGAGGGGCAGTACTGAGGGAGCGCTGCACTGTCGGAGGGGCAGTAATGAGGGAGCGCTGCACTGTTAGAGGGGCAGTACTGAGGGAGTGCTGCACTGTCGGACGGGCAGTACTGAGGGAGCGCTGCACTGTCGGAGGGGCAGTACTGAGGGAGCGCTGCACTGTCGGAGGGGCAGTACTGAGGGAGTGCTGCACTGTCGGAGGGGCAATACCGAGGGAGTGCTGCACTGTTGGAGGGGCAGTACTGAGGGAGCGCTGCACTGTCGGAGGGGCAGTACTGAGGGAGCTCTGCACTGTCGGAGGGGCAGTACTGAGTGATCGCTGCACTGTCGGAGGGGCAGTACTGAGGGAGCGCTGCACTGTCGGAGGGGCAGTACTGAGGGAGCTCTGCACTGTCGGAGGGGCAGTACTGAGTGATCGCTGCACTGTCGGAGGGGCAGTACTGAGGGAGCGCTGCACTGTCGGAGGGGCAGTACTGAGTGATCGCTGCACTGTCGGAGGGGCAGTACTGAGTGATCGCTGCACTGTCGGAGGGGCAGTACTGAGTGATCGCTGCACTGTCGGAGGGGCAGTACTGAGGGAGCTCTGCACTGTCGGAGGGGCAGTACTGAGTGATCGCTGCACTGTCGGAGGGGCAGTACTGAGTGATCGCTGCACTGTCGGAGGGGCAGTACTGAGGGAGTGCTGCACTGTCGGAGAGGCAGTACTGAGGGAGCGCTGCACTGTCGGAGGGGCAGTACTGAGGGAGCGCTGCACTGTCGGAGGGGCAGTACTGAGGGAGCGCCGCACTGTCGGAGGGGCAGTACTGAGGGAGCGCTGCACTGTTGTAGTGGGAGCTGTCCCTTTGCTAATTAGCTGTTGCATTTCCTACATTACAACAGTGACTACATTTCAAAAGTACGTAATGGTTGTAGATCGCTTTGAGATGGCCGGAGGTCGTGAGAAGTGTGATATAAATACAAGACTTGCTATTTTCTTTTAACGCTCTGACACTAAAGGTGGGGTGAAACTGATCGCTTGTATCTCATCATATTTAACAACAGACTCTCTGGATTGTCCCGGTGGAACGCTCGAATATTATCTCTTGGAAAGGGCAGGTCAGCTGAAATTTACTTGCTGTCTGCGTGCAAAGTTGAAGCATAGGTTGAAGAAAATAAAACTCTGAATTAAAGTAATTACCATAATGGCTGCTGCTCGCATCTCCTGTGAAACAAACAGATTGATGTTAGCGTTGTCCTTAGTCAATAGAATGAAAATCCACCGTCTAAACTCAGTGGAACTGAAGTCCCACTCAGGGTACGCCTGCAGTTCTTGGACATTTGAGTCAGCGCTTGCCCCACCCAAAACAGACCATCTGGTCCTCATCACGTTGCTTCTGGTGGGATCTTGCTGTGCGCCAATTGGCTGCCGCGCTTCCTACATGACAACAGTGACCGCACTTCAAAAAGTACCTGCACATTCACTTTCAGTGACTCATTTACAAGGACGCCCAGGTCCCTTTGAGCATCTGCATTCCCCAATCTTTCACCATTTAGGAAATACTCTGCCTTTCTGTTTTTTCTACCAAAGTGGATGACTTCACATTTATCCACATTATATTCCATCTGCCATGTTCTCGCCCGCTCACTTAGCCTGTCGAGATCCCCTTGAAGCCTCTTCACATCCTCTTCACAATTGACACTGCCACCTAGCTTTGTATCATCAGCAAATTTGGAAATGTTACATTTAGTCCCCTCATCCAAATCATTGATATAGTTTGCGAATAGCTGGGGCCCAAGCACCGATCCTTGCGGTACCCCACTTGTCACAGCCTGCCATCCTGAAAAAGACCCGTTTATCCCTACTCTTTGTTTTCTGTCTGTTAACCAATTCCCAATCCATGCTAGCATATTACCCCCAAATCCATGTGCCCTAATTTTGTTCACCAACCTCTTGTGTGGGACCTTATCGAAGGCCTTCTGAAAATCCAGATACACCACATCTACCGGTTCCCCTTTGTCTACTCCACTAGTTACATCCTCAAAGAACTCCAATAGGTTTGTCAAACAGGATTTCCCTTTCATCAATCCATGTTGACTCTGCCCAATCTTACTATTAGTTTCTAAGTGCCCAGTAATTGCATCCTTTATAATAGATTCCAGGATTTTCCCAACTACTGATGTGAGGCTAACAGGTCTGTAGTTTCCCGTTTTCTCTCTGCCTCCTTTCTTAAGTTAACGAAGGTTCACCAGTCTGGTTCCTGGGATGGGGGGATTGTCCGATGAGGACAGATTGAGTAGACTAGGCCTATATTCTCTAGAGTTCAGAAGAATGAGAGGTGATCTCATTGAAACATACAAAATTCTTACAGGGCTGGACAGGGTAGATGCAGGGAGGATGTTTCCCCTGGCTGGGGAGTCTAGAACCAAAGGTCACAGTCTCAGAATAAGGGGTCGGTCATTTAGAACTCTCTCACCCACTCTTTCTTTTTTTCCTTATTTCTATCTCTATCTGTTTGTTTCGCTCTCTCACTTTCCCTTTCTTTTTCTCTTTGTCCCTTTAATTATTTCTTTCTTTCTCTCTTTCTCTCGATTTCGCTCTTGCTTTCTTTGTCCCGAGGGAGCACTGCACTGTTGGAGGGTCAGTAGTGATTGATCGCTGCACTGTTGGAGGGTCAGTACTGAGGTAGCGCTGCACTGTCGGAGGGGCAGTACTGAGGGAGCGCTGCACTGTTGGAGGGGCAGTACTGAGGGAGTGCTGCACTGTCGGAGGGGCAGTACTGAGGGAGCACCGCACTGTCGGAGGGGCAGTACTGAGGGAGCGCTGCACTGTCGGAGGGTCAGCACTGAGAGAGCGCCGCTCTGTCGGAGGGGCAGTACTGAGGGAGCGCTGCACTGTCGGAGGGGCAGTACTGAGGGAGCGCTGCACTGTTGTAGTGGGAGCTGTCCCTTTGCTAATTAGCTGTTGCATTTCCTACATGACAACAGTGACTACATTTCAAAAGTACGTAATGGTTGTAGATCGCTTTGAGATGGCCGGAGGTCGTGAGAAGTGTGATATAAATACAAGACTTGCTATTTTCTTTTAACGCTCTGACACTAAAGGTGGGGTGAAACTGATCACTTGTATCTCATCATATTTAACAACAGACTCTCCGGATTGTCCCGGTGGAACGCTCGAATATTATCTCTTGGAAAGGGCAGGTCAGCTGAAATTTACTTGCTGTCTGCGTGCAAAGTTGAAGCATAGGTTGAAGAAAATAAAACTCTGAATTAAAGTAATTACCATAATGGCTGCTGCTCGCATCTCCTGTGAAACAAACAGATTGATGTTAGCGTTGTCCTTAGTCAATAGAATGAAAACCCACCGTCTAAACTCAGTGGAACTGAAGTCCCACTCAGGGTACGCCTGCAGTTCTTGGACATTTGAGTCAGCGCTTGCCCCACCCAAAACAGACCATCTGGTCCTCATCACGTTGCTTCTGGTGGGATCTTGCTGTGCGCCAATTGGCTGCCGCGCTTCCTACATGACAACAGTGACCGCACTTCAAAAAGTACCTGCACATTCACTTTCAGTGACTCATTTACAAGGACACCCAGGTCCCTTTGAGCATCTGCATTCCCCAATCTTACACCATTTAGGAAATACTCTGCCTTTCTGTTTTTTCTACCAAAGTGGATGACTTCACATTTATCCACATTATATTCCATCTGCATGTTCTCGCCCGCTCACTTAGCCTGTCGAGATCCCCTTGAAGCCTCTTCACATCCTCTTCACAATTGACACTGCCACCTAGCTTTGTATCATCAGCAAATTTGGAAATGTTACATTTAGTCCCCTCATCCAAATCATTGATATAGTTTGCGAATAGCTGGGGCCCAAGCACCGATCCTTGCGGTACCCCACTTGTCACAGCCTGCCATCCTGAAAAAGACCCGTTTATCCCTACTCTTTGTTTTCTGTCTGTTAACCAATTCCCAATCCATGCTAGCATATTACCCCCAAATCCATGTGCCCTAATTTTGTTCACCAACCTCTTGTGTGGGACCTTATCGAAGGCCTTCTGAAAATCCAGATACACCACATCTACCGGTTCCCCTTTGTCTACTCCACTAGTTACATCCTCAAAGAACTCCAATAGGTTTGTCAAACAGGATTTCCCTTTCATCAATCCATGTTGACTCTGCCCAATCTTACTATTAGTTTCTAAGTGCCCAGTAATTGCATCCTTTATAATAGATTCCAGCATTTTCCCAACTACTGATGTGAGGCTAACAGGTCTGTAGTTTCCCGTTTTCTCTCTCCCTCCTTTCTTAAGTTAACGAAGGTTCACCAGTCTGGTTCCTGGGATGGGGGGATTGTCCGATGAGGACAGATTGAGTAGACTAGGCCTATATTCTCTAGAGTTCAGAAGAATGAGAGGTGATCTCATTGAAACATACAAAATTCTTACAGGGCTGGACAGGGTAGATGCAGGGAGGATGTTTCCCCTGGCTGGGGAGTCTAGAACCAAAGGTCACAGTCTCAGAATAAGGGGTCGGTCATTTAGAACTCTCTCACCCACTCTTTCTTTTTTTCCTTATTTCTATCTCTATCTGTTTGTTTCGCTCTCTCACTTTCCCTTTCTTTTTCTCTTTGTCCCTTTAATTATTTCTTTCTTTCTCTCTTTCTCTCGATTTCGCTCTTGCTTTCTTTGTCCCGAGGGAGCACTGCACTGTTGGAGGGTCAGTAGTGATTGATCGCTGCACTGTTGGAGGGTCAGTACTGAGGTAGCGCTGCACTGTCGGAGGGGCAGTACTGAGGGAGCGCTGCACTGTCGGAGGGGCAGTACTGAGGGAGTGCTGCACTGTTGGAGGGGCAGGATTGAGGGAGCACCGCACTGTCGGAGGGGCAGTACTGAGGGAGCGCTGCACTGTCGGAGGGGCAGTACTGAGGGAGCGCTGCACTGTTGGAGGGGCAGTACTGAGGGAGTGCTGCACTGTTGGAGGGGCAGGATTGAGGGAGCACCGCACTGTCGGAGGGGCAGTACTGAGGGAGCGCTGCACTGTCGGAGGGGCAGTACTGAGGGAGTGCTGCACTGTTGGAGGGGCAGGATTGAGGGAGCACCGCACTGTCGGAGGGGCAGTACTGAGGGAGCGCTGCACTGTCGGAGGGGCAGTACTGAGGGAGAGCTGCACTGACGGAGGGGCAGTACTGAGGGAGCGCTGCACTGTCGGAGGGGCAGTACTGAGGGAGTGCTGCACTGTCGGAGAGGCAGTACTGAGGGAGCGCAGCACTGTCGGAGGGACAGTACTGAGGGAGCGCCGCACTGTCGGAGGGGCAGTACTGAGGGAGCGCTGCACTGTCGGAGGGGCAGTACTGAGGGAGCGCCGCACTGTCGGAGGGACAGTACTGAGGGAGCGCTGCACTGTCGGAGGGGCAGTACTGAGGGAGTGCTGCACTGTCGGAGGGGCAGTACTGAGGGAGCGCTGCACTGTCGGAGGGGCAGTACTGAGGGAGCGCTGCACTGTTGTAGTGGGAGCTGTCCCTTTGCTAATTAGCTGTTGCATTTCCTACATGACAACAGTGACTACATTTCAAAAGTACGTAATGGTTGTAGATCGCTTTGAGATGGCCGGAGGTCGTGAGAAGTGTGATATAAATACAAGACTTGCTATTTTCTTTTAACGCTCTGACACTAAAGGTGGGGTGAAACTGATCACTTGTATCTCATCATATTTAACAACAGACTCTCCGGATTGTCCCGGTGGAACGCTCGAATATTATCTCTTGGAAAGGGCAGGTCAGCTGAAATTTACTTGCTGTCTGCGTGCAAAGTTGAAGCATAGGTTGAAGAAAATAAAACTCTGAATTAAAGTAATTACCATAATGGCTGCTGCTCGCATCTCCTGTGAAACAAACAGATTGATGTTAGCGTTGTCCTTAGTCAATAGAATGAAAACCCACCGTCTAAACTCAGTGGAACTGAAGTCCCACTCAGGGTACGCCTGCAGTTCTTGGACATTTGAGTCAGCGCTTGCCCCACCCAAAACAGACCATCTGGTCCTCATCACGTTGCTTCTGGTGGGATCTTGCTGTGCGCCAATTGGCTGCCGCGCTTCCTACATGACAACAGTGACCGCACTTCAAAAAGTACCTGCACATTCACTTTCAGTGACTCATTTACAAGGACACCCAGGTCCCTTTGAGCATCTGCATTCCCCAATCTTACACCATTTAGGAAATACTCTGCCTTTCTGTTTTTTCTACCAAAGTGGATGACTTCACATTTATCCACATTATATTCCATCTGCCATGTTCTCGCCCGCTCACTTAGCCTGTCGAGATCCCCTTGAAGCCTCTTCACATCCTCTTCACAATTGACACTGCCACCTAGCTTTGTATCATCAGCAAATTTGGAAATGTTACATTTAGTCCCCTCATCCAAATCATTGATATAGTTTGCGAATAGCTGGGGCCCAAGCACCGATCCTTGCGGTACCCCACTTGTCACAGCCTGCCATCCTGAAAAAGACCCGTTTATCCCTACTCTTTGTTTTCTGTCTGTTAACCAATTCCCAATCCATGCTAGCATATTACCCCCAAATCCATGTGCCCTAATTTTGTTCACCAACCTCTTGTGTGGGACCTTATCGAAGGCCTTCTGAAAATCCAGATACACCACATCTACCGGTTCCCCTTTGTCTACTCCACTAGTTACATCCTCAAAGAACTCCAATAGGTTTGTCAAACAGGATTTCCCTTTCATCAATCCATGTTGACTCTGCCCAATCTTACTATTAGTTTCTAAGTGCCCAGTAATTGCATCCTTTATAATAGATTCCAGCATTTTCCCAACTACTGATGTGAGGCTAACAGGTCTGTAGTTTCCCGTTTTCTCTCTGCCTCCTTTCTTAAGTTAACGAAGGTTCACCAGTCTGGTTCCTGGGATGGGGGGATTGTCCGATGAGGACAGATTGAGTAGACTAGGCCTATATTCTCTAGAGTTCAGAAGAATGAGAGGTGATCTCATTGAAACATACAAAATTCTTACAGGGCTGGACAGGGTAGATGCAGGGAGGATGTTTCCCCTGGCTGGGGAGTCTAGAACCAAAGGTCACAGTCTCAGAATAAGGGGTCGGTCATTTAGAACTCTCTCACCCACTCTTTCTTTTTTTCCTTATTTCTATCTCTATCTGTTTGTTTCGCTCTCTCACTTTCCCTTTCTTTTTCTCTTTGTCCCTTTAATTATTTCTTTCTTTCTCTCTTTCTCTCGATTTCGCTCTTGCTTTCTTTGTCCCGAGGGAGCACTGCACTGTTGGAGGGTCAGTAGTGATTGATCGCTGCACTGTTGGAGGGTCAGTACTGAGGTAGCGCTGCACTGTCGGAGGGGCAGTACTGAGGGAGCGCTGCACTGTCGGAGGGGCAGTACTGAGGGAGCGCTGCACTGTTGGAGGGGCAGTACTGAGGGAGTGCTGCACTGTCGGAGGGGCAGTACTGAGGGAGCACCGCACTGTCGGAGGGGCAGTACTGAGGGAGCGCTGCACTGTCGGAGGGTCAGCACTGAGAGAGCGCTGCACTGTCGGAGGGACAGTACTGAGGGAGCGCTGCACTGTCGGAGGGACAGCACTGAGAGAGCGCTGCACTGTCGGAGGGGCAGTACTGAGGGAGCGCTGCACTGTCGGAGGGGCAGTACTGAGGGAGCGCTGCACTGTCGGAGGGGCAGTACTGAGGGAGCGCTGCACTGTTGAAGGAGGAGATGTCTCTGTACAAATTAGCTGTTGCATTTCCTACATTACAACAGTGACTACATTTCAAAAGTACGTAATGGTTGTAGATCGCTTTGAGGTCCCGGAGGTCGTGAGCAGTGCGCTATAAATACAAGACTTGCTATTTTCTTTTAACGCTCTGACACTAAAGGTGGGGTGAAACTGATCGCTTGTATCGCATCATATTTAACAACAGACGCTCCGGATTGTGCTGGCGGAACGCTCGAATATTATCTCTTGGAAAGGGCGGGTCAGCTGAAATTTATTTACTGTCTGCGTGCAAAGTTGAAGTAAAGGTTGAAGAAAATAAAACTCTGAATTAAAGTAATTACCATAATGGCTGCTGCTCGCATCTCCTGTGAAACAAACAGATTTATGTTAGCGTTGTCCTTAGTCAATAGAATGAAAACCCACCATCTAAACTCAGTGGAACTGAAGTCCCACTCAGGGTGCCCCGGCAGTTCTTGGACATTTGAGTCAGCGCTTGCCACACCCAAAACAGACCATCTGGTCCTCATCACGTTGCTTCTCGTGGGATCTTGCTGTGCGCCAATTGGCTGCCACGCTTCCTACATGACAACAGTGACCGCACTTCAAAAAGTACCTGCACATTCACTTTCAGTGACTCATTTACAAGGACACCCAGGTCCCTTTGAGCATCTGCATTCCCCCAATCTTTCACCATTTAGGAAATACTCTGCCTTTCTGTTTTGTCTACGAAAGTGGATGACTTCACATTTATCCACATTATATTCCATCTGCCATGTTCTCGCCCATTCACTGAGCCTGTCGAGAACCCCTTGAAGCCTCTTCACATCCTCTTCACGATTGACACTGCCACCTAGCTTTGTATCATCAGCAAATTTGGAAATGTTACATTTAGTCCCCTCATCCAAATCACTGATATAGTTTGCGAATAGCTGGTGCCCAAGCACCAATCCTTGCGGTACCCCACTAGTCACAGCCTGCCAACCCGAAAAAGAGACGTTTATCCCTACTCTTTGTTTTCTGCCTATGAACCAATTCTCAATCCATGCTAGTATATTACCCCCAATTCCATGTGCCCTAATTATGTTCACCAACCTCTTGTGTGGGACCTTATCGAAGGCCTTCTGAAAATCCAAATATACCACATCTACTGGTTCCCCCTTGTCTACTCCACTAGTTACATCCTCAAAGAACTCTAATAGGTTTGTCAAACAGGATTTCCCTTTCATCAATCCATGTTGACTCTGCCCAATCTTACTATTAGTTTCTAAGTGCCCAGTTATTGCATCCTTTATAATAGATTCCAGCATTTTCCCGACTACTGATGTGAGGCTAACAGTTCTGCAGTTCCCTGTTTTCTCTCTCCCTATCTTAGGTTCATGAAGTATCACCAGACTGGCTCCTGGGATGGGAGGATTGTCCTACGGGAGAGATTGAGTAGACTAGGCCTATATTCTCTCGAGTTAAGAAGAATGAGAGGTGATCTCATTGAAACATACAAAATTCTTACAGGGCTTGACAGGGTAGATGCAGGGAGGATGTTTCCCCTGGCTGGGGAGTCTAGAACCAGGGGTCACAGTCTCAGAATAAGGGGTCGGTCATTTAGAATTCTCTCACCCACTCTTTCTTTCTTTCCATATTTCTATCTCTATCTCTCGCTTTCTCTCTCTATCTCTTTCTTTCGCTCTCTCTCATTTTCCCTCTCTTTTTCTCTTTGTCTCTTTCTTTCTTTCTTTCTTTCTCCCTTTCTCTCGATCTCGCTCTTGCTTTCTTTGTACTGAGGGAGCGCTGCACTGTCGGAGGGGCAGTACTGAGGGAGCGCTGCACTGTTGAGGGGCAGTACTGAGGGAGCACTGCACTGTCGGAGGGGCAGTACTGAGGTAGCGCTGCACTGTGGGAGGGGCAGTACTGAGGGAGCGCTGCACTGTCGGAGGGGCAGTACTGAGGGAGCGCTGCACTGTCGGAGGGGCAGTACTGAGGGAGCGCTGCACTGTCGGACGGGCAGTACTGAGGGAGCGCTGCACTGTGGGAGGGACAGTACTGAGGTAGCGCTGCACTGTCGGAGGGGCAGTACTGAGGGAGCGCTGCACTGTCGGAGGGGCAGTACTGAGGGAGCGCTGCACTGTCGGACGGGCAGTACTGAGGGAGCGCCGCACTGTTGGAGGGTCAGTACTGAGGGAGCGTCACACTATCGGAGGGTCAGTACTGAGGGAGTGTTGCATTGTCGGAGGGGCAGTACTGAGGGAGCGCTGCACTGTCGGAGGAGCAGTACTGAGGGAGCGCTGCACTGTTGAAGGGGGAGGTGTCTCTGTACAAATTAGCTGTTGCTTTTCCTACATTACAACAGTGACTACATTTCAAAAGTACGTAATGGTTGTAGATCGCTTTGAGATGGCCGGATGTCGTAAGAAGTGCGATAGAAATACAAGACTTGCTATTTCCTTTTAACGCTCTGACACTAAAGGTGGGGTGAAACTGATCGCTTGTATCTCATCATATTTAACAACAGACTCTCTGGATTGTCCCGGTGGAACGCTCGAATATTATCTCTTGGAAAGGGCGGGTCCGCTGAAATTTACTTGCTGTCTGCGTGCAAAGTTGAAGCATAGGTTGAAGAAAATAAAACTCTGAATTAAAGTAATTACCATAACGGCTGCTGCTCGCATCTCCTGTGAAACAAACAGATCGATGTTAGCGTTGTCCTTAGTCAATAGAATGAAAACCCACCATCTAAACTCAGTGGAACTGAAGTCCCACTCAGGGTGCGCCGGCAGTTCTTGGACATTTGAGTCAGCGCTTGCCACACCCAAAACAGACCATCTGGTCCTCATCACGTTGCTTCTCGTGGGATCTTGCTGTGCGCCAATTGGCTGCCGCGTTTCCTACATGACAACAGTGACCGCACTTCAAAAACGACTTCCTTGGTTGTGAATCACCTTGGGACATGCTGAGGTGGTGAACAAACTAGCCTCGGATTCGCAGATACTCCTTCCATGATTTGGACAGGTTGGGTGAGTGGGCAGAAGCGTGGCAGATGCAATATAACGTGGATAAATGCGAGGTTATCCACTTTGGTGTCAAAAACAGAAAGGCAGACTATTATCTGAATGGCAATAGATTGGGAGAAGGGGAAGTGCAACGAGACCTGGGTGTCCTTGTGCACCAGTTGCTGAAGGTAAGCATGCAGGTGCAGCAGGCGGTGAAGAAGGCAAATGGTATGTTGGCTTTCATAGCGAAAGGGTTTTAGTATAGGAACAGGGATGTCCTGCTGCAGTTGTACAGGGCCTTGGTGAGACCACACCTTGAGTACTGTGTGCAGTTTTGGTCGCCTTATCTGAGGAAGGATGTTCTTGCCATGGAAGGAGTTCAGCGAAGATTCACAAGGCTGATACCTGGGATGACAGGAATGACATATGAGGAGAGATTGGGTCGATTGGGCTTATACTCGCTGGAGTATAGAAGAATGAGAGGGGATCTCATCGAAACATATAAAATTCTGACAGGTCTGGACAAACTAGTTGCAGGAAGAATGTTCCCGATGGTCGGAGAGTCCAGAACCAGGGGTCATAATCTAAGGATAAGGGGTATGCCATTTAGGACAGAAATGAGGAAGAATTTCTTCACTTGTGTAATTCTCTACC
>JASTWF010001608.1:17500-70189 GCA_030390025.1 Squalus acanthias | reverse complement strand
TATTGTTCCTGCACTCTGGAGTCTCATTATTGTTTAGTTTGTTCTTTTCTTTTAGCGGAATATATTGTTCCTGCACTCTGTTGAACACCGTTTTAAATGTTTCCCATTGCTGTTCTACATCGTTGTTTGCCAATATTGTTGCCCATTTTTGTTTCCCAAGTTCTATTCTCAGCCCCTCAAAATCAGCTTTCCTCCAATCTATTAACCTGGTTTTCATCATACTTATGTCCTTTTCAATTATCATCTTAAAGCGTATTATATTATGGTCACTATTGCCGAGATGTTCCCCTACATTTACTTCTCTTATCTGCTCTGGTTCATTCCCCATTACCAGATCCAATAGCGAATCCTCCCTTGTTGGGCTTTTTACATATTGGGTTAGAAAGGAGTCCTGTACAAATTGTAGGAACTCCATTCCCTTATCCTCTTCTGTCCAATTAATATCGGGGTAGTTGAAATCCCCCCATGATTATTATTCTATGTTTTTTACCCATTTCCCTAATTTGTCTACATATTTCTTCCTCCACCTCCCTTCCACTATTAGGTGGTCTGTAGGCTGCACATATTAATGTGATTAATCCTTTATTATATTTTATCTCTATCCATATGGATTCTATTTTTGTCTTGCTGATATCTTGCGTCACTTTTTTCCACTGCCATTATGTAATCCTTAATAAGTACAGCTACTCCACCTCCCCTTTTTTCCTCCCTATCTTTTCTAAATGTTATACCCTGCAATGTTTAATTCCCAGTCCTGATTTTTCTGCAGCCATGTCTCAGTAATCCCGACTATGTCTGGTTCCTCGCAACGTATGATTGCCTCCAGCTCCCTGTTTTATTACGGACACTGTGCGCATTGCTGTACTTTCATTTCCCATCTCTTGCTCACTGTTCCTCCTCGTATAATGCTGGGAGGCAATGATCTACATGGCGGGTGGTGGTGGTGGGGGGGGAGAGAAGGAGGGGGTTGTATCGGAACCCTAGTCCTTCCAACCCTGGAGAAACATGGGCCCTCTCAGTGTCAAAGGCACTGATCCAATTGTAGATAACCAGCAGAATGTGGATGTGTGTTGCTAATTTGTTTCTGTGTTTAGGGAGGGTGCAACAGGATCGAGAGATTACGGGGGCTTGGCTGTCCATAAATCTGCAGTTATTAAACTTGCCGACAACACCACAATGTCTCAAAGTCCCCGGGTGCTGGACGGCTCCTGTGAAGATTTAATTATGAGCAAAACCTTAAGATTTGACCTCATAACCGTAGTTTCGTTTTGATAACGCTGTTCACTTGATACATTGGCCACAGAGATGGAAAGTGGAGCAATAACTTCGAAGATAAAAGTTTTAGTGAAAAAAAACTTCAGGAACAAGGAGGGGTAGTACTTGACATGATTTTATTCAGTAGGACAGAGGCCGTGTGGGAAACAATCGAACTTACGGCCTCGCCCCTTCACATTGCCTTCCCTGGGCAGCACCCTCACCTCTGAGTCAGAAGATTGTGGGTTCAAGTCCCACTCCAGGGACTTGAGCACAAACCCAGGCGGTACTGAGGGAGTGCTGCACTGTCGGAGGGGCAGTACTGAGGGAGCGCTGCACTGTCGGAGGAGGCAGTACTGAGGGAGCGCCGCACTGTCGGAGGGGCAGTACTGAGGGAGCGCCGCACTGTCGGAGGGACAGTACTGAGGGAGCGCTGCACTGTCGGAGGGGCAGTACTGAGGGAGCGTCGCACTGTCGGAGGGGCAGTACTGAGGGAGCGTCGCACTGTCGGAGGGGCAGTACTGAGGGAGCGCCGCACTGTCGGAGGGGCAGTACTGAGGGAGTGCTACACTGTCGGAGGGGCAGTACTGAGGGAGCGTCGCACTGTCGGAGGGGCAGTACTGAGGGAGCACTGCACTGTCGGAGGGGCAGTACTGAGGGAGCGCTGCACTGTCGGGGGGGCAGTACTGAGGGAGCGCCGCACTGTCGGAGGGGCAGTACTGAGGGAGCGCTGCGCTGTCGGAGGGTCAGTAACGGAGGGAGCGCTGCACTGTCGGAGGGGCAGTACTGAGGGAGCGCCGCACTGTCGGATGGTCAGTACTGAGGGAGCACTGCACTGTCGGAGGGGCAGTACTGAGGGAGCGCTGCACTGTCGGAGGGGCAGTACTGAGGGGGCGCTGCATTGTCGGAGGGGCAGTACTGAGGGAGCGCTGCACTGTCGGATGGTCAGTACTGAGGGAGCACTGCACTGTCGGAGGGGCAGTACTGAGGGAGCGCCGCACTGTCGGAGGGGCGGTACTGAGGGAGGGCCGCACTGACAGATGGTCAGTACTGAGGGAGCGCCGCACTGTCGGAGGGGCAGTACTGAGGGAGCGCTGCATTGTCGGAGGGGCAGTACTGAGGGAGCGCCGCACTGTCGGATGGTCAGTACTGAGGGAGCGCTGCACTGTCGGAGGTGCAGTACTGAGGGAGCGCCGCACTGTCGGAGGGGCAGTACTGAGGGAGCGCCGCACTGTCGGAGGGACAGTACTGAGGGAGCGCGGAACTGTCGAGGGGGCAGTACTGAGGGAGGCCGCACTGTCGGAGGGGCGGTACTGAGGGAGCGCCGCACTGTCGAGGGGGCAGTACTGAGGGAGGCCGCACTGTCGGAGGGGCGGTACTGAGGGAGGGCCGCACTGTCAGATGGTCAGTACTGAGGGAGCGCTGCATTGTCGGAGGGGCAGTACTGAGGGAGCGCCGCACTGTCGGATGGTCAGTACTGAGGGAGCGCTGCATTGTCGGAGGGGCAGTACTGAGGGAGCGCCGCACTGTCGGATGGTCAGTACTGAGGGAGCACTGCACTGTCGGAGGGACAGTACTGAGGGAGCGCCGCACTGTCGGAGGGGCGGTACTGAGGGAGGGCCGCACTGTCGGATGGTCAGTACTGAGGGAGCGCTGCATTGTCGGAGGGGCAGTACTGAGGGAGCGCCGCACTGTCAGATGGTCAGTACTGAGGGAGCGCTGCACTGTCGGAGGTGCAGTACTGAGGGAGCGCCGCACTGTCGGATGGGCAGTACTGAGGGAGCGCTGCACTGTCGGAGGGGCAGTACTGAGGGAGCGCCGCACTGTCGGAGGGGCAGTACTGAGGGAGTGCCGCACTGTCGGGGGCGCTGTACTGAGGGAACACTGCACTGTCGGAGGGGCAGTACTGAGGGAGCGCTGCACTGTCGGAGGGACTGTACTGAGGGAGCGCCGCACTGTCAGAGGGGCGGTACTGAGGGAGGGCCGCATTGTCGGAGGGGCAGTACTGAGGGAGCGCCGCACTGTCGGATGGTCAGTACTGAGGGAGCGCTGCACTGTCGGAGGGGCAGTACTGAGGGAGCGCCGCACTGTCGGAGGGGCAGTACTGAGGGAGCGCCGCACTGTCGGAGGGGCAGTACTGAGGGGGCGCCGCACTGTCGGAGGGGCAGTACTGAGGGAGCGCTGCACTGTCGGAGGGGCAGTACTGAGGGAGTGCCGCACTGTCGGGGCGCTGTACTGAGGGAGCACCGCACTGTCGGAGGGGCAGTACTGAGGGAGTGCCGCACTGTCAGAGGTGCCGTCTTTCAGATGAGACGTTAAACTGAGGCCCCCGTCTGCTCTCTCAGGTGGATGTAAAAGATCCTAGGGCCACTATTTTGGAGAAGAGCAGGGGAGTTCTCCCCGGTGTCCTGGGGCCAATATTTATTCCTCAACCAACATCACTAAAACAGATTATCTGGTCATTATCACATTGCTGTTTGTGGGATCTTGCTTTGCACAAATTGGCTGCCGCGTTTCCCACATTACAACAGTGACTCCACTCCAAAAAGTACTTCATTGGCTGTAAAGCGCTTTGGGACATCGTGAAAGACGCTGAATAAAATGGGAAAGATCTTTTTCTTTTCCTCGCTACTCCGATCATCTCCAGCACAGACAAGGCCATGTCTGATCACCACTCACCTCCCTCTTCCCCTTCCCAAACCTACTTCCTTCTGCGTCTGCCCCGGAAATAATCTCTCCCCCAGGTCACTCACAACGGCACTTTCAAACTCCCAGCACTCCGGTCTTTGGCCTCCATTCACAACAAGATTTCTGCAGCTACCGATCTGAAGGAGATACTCGCCTTAGAGGGGCTGCAACGACAGTTCACTAGACTGCTTCCTGGGATGAGAGGGCTGTCCTGTGAGGATTGATTGCATTGAATGGGCCTATACTCTCTGGAGTTTAGAAGAATAAGAGGTGATCTCATTGAAACATACAAGATTCTGAGGGGGATTGACAGGGTAGATTTCCCCTGGCTGGAGAGTCTAGAACCAGGATAAGGGGTCGGCCATGTAGGACTGAGATGAGGAGAAATTTCTTCACTCAGAGGGTGGTGAATCTTTGGAATTCTCTACCCCAGAGGCTGTGGATGCTGAATTGTTGAGTCTATTCAAGACAGAGAGCGATAGATTTTGGACTCATGGGGAATCGAGGGATATGGGGATCGGGCGGGAAAGTGGAGTTGAGGTCGAAGATCAGCCATGATCTTATTGAATGGCGGAGCAGGCTCGAGGGGCTGTATGGCAATGACTATCTCCAACAAGCGAGAGTCTAACCACCTCCCCTTGACATTCAACGGCATTACCATCGCCGAACCCCCCACCATCAACATCCTGGGGGTCACCATTGTCCAGAAACTTAACTGGACCAGCCACATAAATACTGTGGCAACAGGAGCAGGTCAGAGGCTGGGTATTCTGCGGTGAGTGTCTCCCCTCCTGACTCCCCAAGGTCTTTCCACCATCTACAAGGCACAAGTAAGGAGTGTGATGGAATACTCTCCACTTGCCTGGATGAGTGCAGCTCCAACAACACTTAAGAAGCTCGACACCATCCAGGACAAAGCAGCCCGCTTGATTGGCACCCCATCCACCACCTTAAACATTCATTCCCTCCACCACCGGCGCACCGTGGCTGCAGTGTGTACCATCTACAAGATGCACGGAGGGAAAAATAATCGAAGTGTGACGTCACCAAAAAGCAGGTAAGTGATTGGTTGGTGAGTATTTCTCTCTTTTTAAGCTTAAATTCTGTGGTGTTAAATTTCTAGGGTCTCTGTGGTGTAGTGGGGACAGTTGGTAAATAAAGCGCCCTAGAGTATATCTGTAACTGGGGTATTGAATACATTTTTAATTCAATTAAAGGAGTAGGTCATGGCAGGTGAGATCAGCCCCGTGTTATGCTCCTCTTGCTCCATGTGGGAATTCAGGGACGCTGCCAGTGTCCCTGGGGACCATGTGTGTGAGAAATGCATCCAGCTGCAGCTACTTGTAGACCGCATTGCGGCGCTCGAGCTGCGGGTGGATGAGTTTTGGAGCATACGCGATGCTGAGAGGGTCGTGGATAACACGTTTAGCGAGTTGGTCACGCCGCAGAGTAGGGCTGCACAGGCAGAAGGGAAATGGGTGACCATCAGACGGAGCAGCAGAGGCAGGCAGGAAGTACAGGGGACCCCTGCGGTCATCCCCCTTTCAAACAGGTATACCGATTTGGATACTGTTGAGGGGGATGACTTACCAGGGGAGAGCGGCAGCAGCCAACTTCCTGGCACCAGGGTTGCTTCTGCTGCTCAAAAAGGGAGGAAAAAGAGTGGGAGAGCAATAGTGGTAGGGGATTCTATCGTAAGGGGAACAGATAGGCGTTTCTGTGGCAGTAAACGTGACTCCAGGATGGCTTGTTGCCTCCCTGGGGCCAGGGTCATGGATGTCACTGAGCGGCTACAGGGCATTCTTAAGGGGGAGGGTGAGCAGGCAGAGGTCGTGGTTCACATTGGGACCAACGACATAGGTAGGAAGGGGGATGAGGTCCTGCATCAAGAATTTAGGGAGCTAGGCAGCAGATTAAAGAGCAGGACCTCAAAGGTTGTAATCTCTGGATTACTCCCAGTGCCACGTGCTAGTGAGTATAGGAATAGGAGGATAGAACAGATGAATGCGTGGCTAAAGAGTTGGTGCAGGAGGGAGGGTTTTAGTTTCCTGGATCACTGGGCCTGCTTCTGGGGAAGGTGGGACTTGTACAAGTCGGACGGTTTGCACCTGAACCAGAGCGGGACAAATATCCTTGCGGGGAGGTTTGCTAGCACTGTTGGGGGGGGTTTAAACTAACTTGGCAGGGGGATGGGATACAGAGTGGAGCTACAATAGGGGGTGATGTACAGTCAAATATAGAGAAAAAAACAAGTCAGCTTGGAAGACAGGGCAAACATGTAAGAGCAAGGCTGGAAGGCATCTATTTTAATGCAAGGGGGTAGAAATTAGGTCGCGCCCCATTTGGGGCGCAAATATCGTCCGCGCGCAAATATTAGCGCCTGGCGCTAATTATCGGCACTGACAGGAAACTTCACTTTTACCGCCCC
Source organism: Squalus acanthias (assembly GCA_030390025.1). Taxonomy (NCBI): domain Eukaryota; kingdom Metazoa; phylum Chordata; class Chondrichthyes; order Squaliformes; family Squalidae; genus Squalus; species Squalus acanthias. The sequence continues at coordinate 63,819 of JASTWF010001608.1, read as the reverse complement.
GGGAGGTGAGTGGAGCGCTAAATTAGGCGCTGCACACCTCTCTTAAGGCGCAAAGGCCTAGGAGTGAGGCGCTAACTCAGCGCACGAGCGCAGCGCAGCTGCTGCCAGTTAGCGCGGTAACACAGACACACTGGCGCCGGACACTTCTTAAAGCGGGGGGGGCCACTTGCTCCCCAGCCACACCCTGCTCATTGCAGCCTTGAATCTCAGCCTGGAGAGACCTGTAATCCATTTTGCTGCCAAGAATGGAGAGGGTGAGAGAACGCGCTCATCGCTTCACCGAGCGGGCCTTGGATGCTCTGGTTGACGCAGTGGAGCGCAGACGATGCATGCTGTTCCCAGAGAGTGGCAGGAGGCCTTTGCCACGCGAGTTCAGAAGAGTGTGGAGGGAGGTGGCTCAGAGCGTCTCCTCCAGGAGCATGGTGCCCAGGACCCATGTCCAGTGCCGCAAGAAGTTCAACGACCTCACTCGGGTCGTCAGGGTGAGTGGCTTTTTCTCAATACCTCTCCATCCCTCCATCTCAACCTCACTCTATGGCCAGAGGGTCTTAAAACCCCAATGCACAACACTCATCCAACACCTATGGCCCTTTCATCAAACACACACACACATTCCACACTTTGCATACAGTAAGGGCTATTCACCTATGGGAGGCACATCAGGCAAGACCATGGCTGCATATTGTAAGGGCTATTCACCTATGGGAATCACATCAGGCAAGACCATGGCTGTATATTGACTCAGATGCTGTCCTTTTTCTTGCAGGCTAAGCTGGCTCATAATCGGAGACAGCAGCAACGGACGGGTGGAGGGCGGCTTCAGCTGCAACCCCTCAGCGATCTGGAGGAGCGCGTCCACAGGATTGTGGCAAGCCGGGTGATCGGTCCCGTCGCCACTGGAGACGCCGACCCCGTTGTGGACAGCAATGGTAAGGTCATCACCTTTTTGTCCTCTGTCCTTCCACTTGTCCCTCACAATACCAGCCTTTGACACTTTCAATCCAACTTGCTAACTCGCTGCACTTATTCCTCCCTTACTGCCACCCTGTCCTCACGCTAAAGCCACTCTTGTACCTCCCTGCTTTCAGATGGTGATTCACCAGCTGAGGAGATGGTCCCTGAAGCTGCCACTGGGAGTGATGCTGCAGCTGAGGAGGAAGAGGAAGCCGGAGCATCAGTGCCACCCTCTCCCGAGGAAGCCCATGGCCACACTGGGAACACGCCTTCCCCGGAGGGGAGCAGGGGGGAAGGGGCTGATGATGGTGAAGTTCCAGGACCCAGCGGCCTGCAGCAACGCCATGGGGGGGGGAGGGAAGAACGGGGGAGCAGGGGGGAAGGGGCTGATGATGGTGAAGTTCCAGGACCCAGCGGGCTGCAGCAACGCCATGGGGGGGGGAGGGAAGAACGGGAGCCTTCTCCCCAGAGGGAGAGTATGCCAGACACTCCTAATGCAATGGACGCAGAGGAGGAGCGGATGATTGCAGAAATGAACAGCCAGGCGGTGGTCATGCACACTGAGCTCATGGGTGCAGTGGGAAGGGTGCCCGAATGCATTGAGGCACTGGCAAGGAGTGTGGAGCACTTCGCTGTAGCACAGGCGGATGCCACACTAAAGCTTACTGCTGCAATTCAGTCACTGGCTGCCAGGAACACATCTGAGCCTGCTCTCATGCAGACTCAGATTGAGGCCACGCGAGCACTGACTGCTGCCATCCTCGATGGTTCGTGCACATGTCCCCGGGGCTGTCACCGCGCCGCAGCAGGCCAGCAATCTGTTCTCAGGCAAATTGCTCCGGATGCTGAAGTGCTGCCCCGTGGGAGTGCCAGTGTGTCGGGCGAGCAGGGAGTTGCTGTCCTCTCTCACGATGACAGCATTCCTGCTGCCAACACTGTCACTTCTCCACTGCACTTGCCACCGCCTGTAGGACAGACTGCTGCCGCCCATGCAGAGTTGGTGCAGTCTGCAGCCGGGCCCTCCAGGCCCAGAAGTGGTCGAGGCCGGCCTTCAGGGGCATCTGCAGTGTCAGGGTCTGACAAGCAGCAGCCTTCCACCAGCCTTGCTGCAGCCACTGAGGTCCCATTACGGAGGAGCAGTAGGGTTAGAAGGGGGGAAGTGCGCAAGGGAAGGAGATCACCCTCGAAGGGCAAAAAGTAGGATGTGTGCCAAAATGCTGGTCATTTTTTTATTAAAGGCCGAGGTTCATGGCCCAACTTTTGTTTAGTGTTTTGGACATTATCTCCAGGTTGTGAGAACCAGTTATGTTATTGACTGTTTTTTGGTGTTTATTTCTATGAGTTTCTCATGAGGAATTGACACACACAGAGTTTGTACAATAAATAAGTTTCTGTATTCAAAATATACATGGCTGGTGGTTGGAATTATTGGTGCCTTGGCCGGCTTAGGGGTTGCGTGCTGGGTTGATTCGTGTTTGTAGCACTGGCAGGGGTCCTAGAAGCGGCTTGCTATTAGTCGTTGACGGACGGCCCTTGCAGTTTGACCATTGTGGGCCGCCCTCCTGCCTTGGTGCTGCTGCTGATCATCGTCCTCGGCCTGTTCCTCCTCTTCCTCCTCCTCCTCTTGTGGTGCTGCAAGGCCTGGTGGCATTGGCTGCGTCCTGAGGATTGCCATGTTGTGCAACATGCAGCACACCACTACGAATTTGGAAACTTGCTCAGGCGAGTACTGCAGGGCTCCTCCGGAATGGTCCAGACAGCGGAATCGTTGTTTGAGCACGCCGATTGTGCGCTCAATAATGTTCCTCGTTGCTTGTTGGCTTTCCTGGTACCGCAGCTCAGCAGGGGTGTTTGGCGCACGGAGCGGTGTCATCAGCCAGGTGCTCAATGCGTACCCCTTGTCCCCCAGAAGCCAACCAACTGGCTGATGCGGTGCCTCGAAAATTTCTGCCACAGTACTCTGGCGCAGGATGAAAGCATCGTGGCAGCTGCCCGGATAGTGGGCATTGACAGCGAGAATCACCTGTCTGTGGTCACAGACCAACTGCACATTCAAGGAATGGAACCCCTTTCTGTTCCGGAACTCCTCTGCATTCTCTCGCGGAGCACGCAAAGCCACATGCGTGCAGTCAATGGCGCCCTGCACCATGGGGAAGCCCGCTACCCTCGCAAAGCCCATAGCACGGTCATGCTGCTTGTCTGGGGTCATAGGGAAGGAGATGAAGTCTCGTCTCCTTGTGAAGAGGGCATTGGTGACCTGCCGAATGCAGCGATGCACCGCAAACTGGGAGATATTGGCGAGGTCCCCAACAGCAGCTTGGAATGAGCCAGTGGCGTAGAAGTTCAAGGCCACTGTGACCTTCACTGCCACCGACAGAGACGTCCTGGACCTCAGCTGAGGCTGCAGATCTGGCTGCAGCAGGTGGCAGAGCTCAGTGACCACCTCCTTGCTGAATCGCAGCCTTCGCAAACACAGCTCCTCGGACATGTGGATGTAGGAGAGCTGTTCACGATATACCCTGGGAGGGTAAGCTCTCCTGTACATGCGCCTGATGGGCCTCCTCCGTCTGGCCATCATTGCCACTCTCTGTCTGCGTCTCACTCTGCTCCGATTGAGCTGGAGCAGGACGACGCCCCCAATCATTGCAGCCCCCATCTTCTCTTTGCCAGAAAAGTAATGAGGTACAGCAACGAAAGTAGCAGCAAAGTTAGGATGAACTAGGCAAAACTACCTCACAAAGCGTTGAGTCAATGTAGAAGTCTCTCTCTCTCTCTCTCCGAATCTCTCTCTCTCTCTCAGAACGAGTGGTGCATAAATGTCGACCACAGAAAAAGACAGGAAGAGGCCCCCTTTAAATAGCGCCCCCCCCAGCCCCAGACCGATTGATAACGTTCCAGTCTTCCGGTCGTTGGAAGCGCCAGGCGGTAAGGCAGGGGGCGCCACTCAATTTCCGCTCCGGGGCGCCCCAAGGGCGTTGCACCACAGAATGACGTCACAATCTGCGCGCGCAGGTGGTCGCAGCGGTAAGTTTTAGCGCCGCCGCACAATCTCAAGTTAAGTTCTCGAGCGGCGCAAACAGCGCTGCGCCCAGGCGTTAGCGCCTTAACGCCCCATTAGCGCCCATTTAAGGCGCTAACGGGAGGCGCAACCAACTGAATTTTTACCCCAAGGAGTCTAGCGAATAAGGTGGATGAACTGAAGGTGTTGATAAACACATGGGAGTATGATATTGTTGCTATCACGGAGACATGGTTGAGGGAGGGGCAAGACTGGCAGCTCAATATTCCGGGGTACAGAATCTTCAGGTGAGACAGAGGGGGAGGTATAAGAGGAGGGGGTGTCACAATATTAATTAAGGAATCAATTACTGCCATAAGGAGGGATGATATATTAGCAGGTTCCTCCAATGAGGCTATATGGGTGGAGCTTAAAAACAAAAAGGGGGCAAGCACTTTGCTGGGAGCGTACTATAGGCCCCCAAACAGTCAGGGGGAGATAGAGGAACAGATATGTAGGCAAATCTCAGAGAAATGTTCAAATAATAGGGTAATAATAATGGGGGATTTCAACTTCCCCAATATTAACTGGGATAGTCAGAGTGTAAAAGGCTTCGAGGGTTCAAAATTCTTAAAGTGCATCCAGGAGAGCTTTTTGAGCCAGCATGTAGAAAGTCCTGCAAGAGAGGGGGCGGTACTGGACCTAATTCTAGGGAATGTGGCCGGCCAAGTGGAAGAAGTGCTAGTAGGTGAGCACTTTGGTGACAATGACCATAATACGGTGAGATTTAAGGTGGTCATGGAAAAGGACAGGGATGGGCCGGAAATAAAGGTTCTAAATTGGGGGAAGGCCGATTTTAATAAGATAAGGCAGGATCTGGCCAAAATGGACTGGGATCAGCTGCTTGTAGAAAAATCCACATCGGAGCAATGGGATTCTTTCAGAAGGGAGATTGAGATCATACAATGGCAGCATGTTCCCGTAAAGGTCAAGGGTGGTTCCAAAAACCGCAGGGAACCTTGGATGTCAGGGGATATACGAGAATGGATCAGGAAAAAAAGGAGGGCTTTTGGCAGATACAAAATGCTAAAGACGGAGGAAGCACTAGAGGAGTACAAAAAGTGCAGGGGGATACTTAAAAAAGAAATTAGGAGATCAAGGAGGGGCCATGAAATAACACTGGCGAGCAAAATAAAGGAAAATCCTAAGATGTTTTATAAGTATATTAAGGGTAAGAGGATAACTAGGGAAAAAATAGGGCCCATTAGGGACAAAAGTGGCAATCTGTGTGTGGAGCCAGAAGATGTAGGTGGGGTTCTAAATGAATTTTTTGCATCTGTTTTCACTGTGGAGAAGGACGATGCAGACATAAAATTAGGGCAGGGGGACTGTGATATACTCGAACATTTTAACATCGAGAGGGAGGAGGTATTGGCGGTTTTAGCAGGTCTAAAAATGGATAAATCCCCAGGTCCGGACGAAATGTATCCCAGGCTGCTGTGTGAGGCAAAGGAGGAGATTGCGGGGGCTCTAACACATATATTCAGAACCTCTCTGGCCACAGGGGATGTCGTAAGAATGAGCCTTACGCGTGGTGAACTTAAAGTAAGCTTTAATCAACTAAAAAGGTGCTACATACAAAAGAGGTCTTACTCTATGCCTCTCCAGGATCCAACTGATCAGCCTAGTATTTATCCTGGACTAATCACAGGAAGTGATGCAATAAAGTTCGAGTCACAGGAAGCTGTATTGTGTTACCACATTCTCCCCCCCAAAAGATTAGGAGGCCGGGATGAAGTTCGAGTCACAGGAAGCTGCATTGTGTTACCACATTCTCCCTCCATTTCGTAGCCGCTGGACGAGGGAGATCCGCACCCGTTTGGGTTCTCGTAGTGGTAGAGGGCCCCTAGCCCGTTTACCCACCGCGGGCCGTGGACCAGAGTCCGAGTGATCCAGCCCGCTCTGTGAGAGGTCAGGACGATCCTGACTGTGTACTGGTGCCCGAACGGGTGTCGGGCAGGGCTGTGGCAGATCCGTTTCCGAGCGTATGGTACGGGGTGGATCGTGGCTGCGCGTGCGAGCCCCGACGGGCTCATAGTCAGTCTGCCCCAGGTCGGCACGCTGGAGTGAGGTACCAGCCGGCGTCAGATCCAGATCGTGATGAGAGGCACCTGGCGAGCCCAGAGATGTGCCTGGTACAATATCATCCCCTGGTGTCCCTCTATGTTTCGGCGGGCAGGGAGCCAGATCCCGCAATGACACGGTAGATTCCCGACCGTCAGGATACCGAATATAGGCGTAGGTAGGGTTGACGTCAGTGAGCTCAACCTCATCTACCAGGGGGTCATTCTTAGACGCCCGAACATATCTTCGGAGTAGCACTGGTCCCGGTGCAGTCAGCCACGACGGGAGAGATATCCCATAGGATGAGCGACGCTGAAATCGGAAGAACCGTTCATGAGGCGTCGTATTTGTGGCGGTCGAAAGGAGGGACCGTGTGGAGTGTAATGCGTCTGGAAGTACTGCTTCCCATTGCTGGTTGGGTAGGCCCCGAGATCTCAAAGCCAGACGTACCGCATTCCAGATGATAGCGTTAAAACGCTCGACTTGCCCATTCCCGACCGGATGATAAGGCGTCGTTCTGCTGGCAGCAATACCCCGTTCCGAGAGATAGGCCTTGAGTTCTCCTGACATAAAAGAAGGGCCCCGATCCGAATGAACATAGGATGCCATGCCACAGAAAGCAAATACCTGCTCAAGGCAGCTGATAACCGTGGTCGTCAGCATATTGGGGCAGGGAAAGGCAAATGGAAAACGGGAATACTCATCGACCATGGTCAATAGATAAGTGTTGCGAGTTGAAGAGGGCAACGGCCCCTTAAAATCGATGCTAAGCCGTTGCATTGGCTGGGTCGCATGTATGAGTATACCACCCGAGGGGCGGAAAAACTGAGGTTTCAATTCCGCACAGACTCTGCAGTCCGAGCACATCTTCTTTACATCCCCGGTAGAGAATGGGAGATTTCGGGACCGCACGAAGTGTAGCATGCGAGTAACGCCCGGATGACACAACCCATCATGGATGTCTACGAGCGTAGAGGGTGCCATGGCGGAGCAGAATGCTCGTGTGAGGGTATCCGGAGCCACATTCTCCTTGCCAGGTCGATAGTGGATGGTGTAACCAAAAGAGGCCAATTCCAGCCGCCAAAGCTGGATTTTATTATTTTTAATTTTGGTCCGTTTTCGATTATCGAGCATGAAGGCGACCGATCGCTGGTCCGTGATTAAGGTAAAGTGCTGGCGAGCTAGGAGATGAGTCCACTTCCGTACTGCCTCTATGATGGCTGTAGCTTCTTTCTCGACTGGAGGATAATGTAGCTCAGCCCCTTGAAAAGTCCTGGACAAAAATGCCACCGGACGACCTTCCTGATTCAGAGTGGCCGAGATCGCCACCTCCGAGGCATCACACTCAACAACAAAAGGAAGACTCTCATCGATGGAGTGAAGAGCCGCTTTCTCCAACTGTTTTTTCAGGAGGTTAAAGGCTGCAACAGCCGCTGTGTCTAGTGGGAATGTGCTGGCCTTCAGTAGAGGTTGGATTCGGTCCGAGAAGTTAGGAATCCATTTAGCATAGTATGCAAACAGGCCGAGGGCCCGGCGCAAGGAGGCCGGATTCTTAGGTGGCGGGAGTTCTTGGAGTGGGCGAAGCCTTTCAGGGTCAGGTTTAATGATGCCATTGCCCACACAATAGCCAAGGATGTTGATGGTTGGTTGTGACTCAATGGATTTAGCCGCATTTAATGTCAAATTACGGTGCTGGAGTGCATCCCAAAATCGTTGGAGATTGGCGTCATGTTCCCGCTGATTGCGACCTGCGACAGTAATATTGTCCAGATAAGGAAACGTATCCTTTAAGTCTTCCTGTTTGACCAGGTCATCCGTTGCTCGCTGGAAGACAGCCACTCCATTAGTGACCCCAAAGGGGAGGCGACAAAATTGATACAGCCGTCCATTGGCTTCAAAGGCCGTATACTGCTTGTCTGAGACCTTCAAGGGTACCTGATGATAGGCACTTTTCAGATCATATGTTGAGAACACCGTGTACTCAGCCAGTTTATTAACCATATCATCGATGCGCGGCAATGGGTATGCGTCCAAGTCCGTATATTGATTGATGGTCTGTGAATAGTCAATGCACAGCCGTTTCTTGTGAGGTTGTAGAGGGTTCTTAACAATAACGACCTGGGCGCGCCATGACGACGAACAAGGCTCGATGATATCCTCTGCTAAAAGCCGAGAAATCTCAGCCGCAATAAAAGACTGGTCTTCCTGACTGAAACGTCGTGACTTTGTTATAATTGGTTTGCATCGAGGAGGGATACTGGTAAACAGTGAGGGTTCATCCAGTGAAGCTGCTGACAATGCACAGAACGGTAATCGAGGTCGTATATTAGAAATAGTGAGTTCAGGTTTGGATCCGCCGAACTCAATGGTGAGCTTCTTATGCTGCTTTTGAAAATCTAGCCCTAAGATAAGATCACTACATAAGTCCTTGAGCACCGAAAGCCGGGTGGAGGGATACCTGTGACCATTAAGTGTTATTTCAACCATACAAAAGCCAGAAATTCTGGTATTAAGTGATGACTGAGCCATCGCAATTGCCTGGTCCGATGGGAAAACATGTAGCTTTAACTCTGCAACAATCTGTTCCCTAATGAAACTATCAGTGCTACCTGAGTCAATTAAGGCATCTAAAGTATGTCCATTAATTGATGCTTTTGTAGCTGCATGGAATAGGTTCTGAGGACAAGCAGCTGTAATTGGTGTCGTTGCACAAAGAGTGGCTGAAACTCTAGGTGTGTTTCTTCGAGAGAAAACCCGAGAGGAAGCACGATAGATTTTAGCCGGAACATCTTGATAGGCCCTAACCGGGGCAGTTCGGTAGGACTTAGCTTGATAAGCCCTCGTAGAGGCTCTTGATAGGCAAACCTTTGCAAAATGACCCTTTTTGTTGCAATGACTGCAAAACGCATTGCGAGCAGGGCAGAATTTCCGAGGGTGAAACTCATCACCACAAAAGAAGCATTTCTTAGATTGCCAAGAGGCTGCCACAGTGGGGTCATCATCCTCTTCATCAGTGAAGTCATCAGATTGATCGTCAGGGATAAAGTCCTCCCTAATAGAGTTCACCTGTGGCCTCTTAAATTGCCTGACTGTAGTTAAGGCAGCAGACCGAGGTCTGGGCACTGTATAAAGGTCTGCATTTCTTTTTGCCAGATCTAGAGAGCAAGCCATGTCATAAGCTCTCTGAAGCTCAAGTGTCTTACTTTCCAGTAGACGCTGGCGTATAAATGGGGAGGCAAGCCCGCAGATGAAAGCATCACGGATCATTTCTTCACGGTACAGCTCAGCTGAGGCCGCCTGAAAGTTACAGTCCATACTAAGTCTGCGAAGCTCTTGGAGGAATTTATCAATGGATTCCTCCGGCCCTTGTTGGGCTGTAGCTAGTAGATGTCTGGCATAGACCTCATTCGGTGTCTTAGTATATAGTCTTTTAAGCGTCCGAATTGCCTCCTCGTAACTGCCCCATTCCTCGACATACTGAAATACATTCGGGGTGACACAGTTGATGAGTATCCGCAATTTTGAGTCATCATCAGCCTTGCAATATTTGAGAAAATTGTCAAATGTGCGATACCAGTGTTTCCACACCTTACCGGCTGCTGGGGTGTTTGGGTCCAAGTCAAGACGCGATGGTTTAAGGATGTTTTCCATGATGGGTGATTCCCTGGATCCTTAGTTCCGAGTTCGTCCAAAAAGTTTGAGTGCGAAGTTTTTCAAAGTTGATTAAATTGTCGTAAGAATGAGCCTTACGCGTGGTGAACTTAAAGTAAGCTTTAATCAACTAAAAAGGTGCTACATACAAAAGAGGTCTTACTCTATGCCTCTCCAGGATCCAACTGATCAGCCTAGTATTTATCCTGGACTAATCACAGGAAGTGATGCAATAAAGTTCGAGTCACAGGAAGCTGTATTGTGTTACCACAGGGGATGTGCCAGAGGACTGGAGAACTGCTAATGTAGTACCATTATTCAAGAAAGGGAGTAGGGAAAAACCGGGGAACTACAGGCCAGTGAGCCTAACAGCAGTGGTAGGAAAATTATTGGAAAAAATTCTGAGGGACAAAATTAGTCTCCACTTGGAGAGGCAAGGATTAATCAGGGTTAGCCAACATGGCTTTGTCAAGGGAAGATCATGTCTGACTAATTTGATTGAATTTTTTGAGGGGGTGACTAGGTGTGTGGATGAGGGTAACGCAGTGGATGTGGTATACATGGATTTCAGTAAGGCCTTCGATAAAGTCCCGCACAGGAGACTAGTCAAGAAGGTAAGAGCCCATGGAATCCAGGGTGCCTTGGCACATTGGATACAAAACTGGCTCAGTGGCAGAAGGCAGAGGGTGATGGTCGAAGGTTGTTTTTGTGATTCTAAGCCTGTGGCCAGTGGGGTACCACAGGGATCGGTGCTGGGTCCCTTGCTGTTTGTGGTCTACATTAACGACTTGGATATGAATGTAAAAGGTATGATCAGTAAGTTCGCGGATGATACAAAAATTGGTAGGGTGGTAAATAGCGAGGAGGGTAGCCTCAGTCTGCAGGATGATATAGATGGGTTGGTCAGATGGGCGGAACAGTGGCAAATGGAATTTAATCCGGAAAAGTGCGAGGTGATGCACTTTGGAGGGACTAACAAGGCAAGGGAATACACAATGAATGGTAAGACCCTAGGCAAGACGGAGGGTCAGAGGGATCTTGGTGTGCAAGTACACAGATCCCTGAAGGCGGCGGAACAGGTGGATAAGGTGGTAAAAAAGGCATATGGGATACTTGCATTCATTAGCTGAGGCATAGAATATAAGAGCAAGGAGGTTATGATGGAGCTGTATAAAACACTGGTTAGGCCACATCTGGAATACTGTGTGCAGTTCTGGTCGCTACACTACAGGAAGGATGTGATAGCTTTGGAGAGGGTGCAGAGGAGATTCACCAGAATGTTACCCGGGCTGGAGTGCTTCAGCTATGAAGAGAGACTGGGCAGATTGGGTTTGTTTTCCTTGGAGCAGAGGAGGCTGAGGGGGGACATGATTGAGGTGTACAAAATTATGAGGGGCATAGATAGGATGGATACTAAGGAGCTTTTTCCCTTAGTAGAGGGGTCTATAACAAGGGGGCATAGATTCAAGGTAAAGGGCGGGAGGTTTAGAAGGGATTTGAGAAAGATCTTTTTCACCCAGAGGGTGGTTGAATCTGGAACTCACTGCCTGAAAGGGTTGTGGAGGCAGGAACCCTCACAACATTCAAGAAGCATTTGGATGAGCACTTGAAATGCCATAGCATACAAGGCTACGGACCAAATGCTGGAATATGGGATTAGATTAGACAGGGCTTGATGGCCGGCGCGGACACGATGGGCCGAAGGGCCTCTATCCGTGCTGTATAACTCTATGACTCTATGACACTGCAGCAACTCGTCAAGGCTTCTTCGGCAGCACCTCCCAAACCCGCGATCTCTACCACCTAGAAGGACAAGAGCAGCAGGCACATGGGAACACCACCACCTCCAAGTTCCCCTCCAAGTCACACACCATCCTGACTTGGAAATATATCAGCTGTTCCTTCATCGTCGCTGGGTCAAAATCCTGGAACTCCCTCCCTAACAGCACTGTGGGAGCACCTTCACCACACGGACTGCAGCAGTTCAAGAAGGCGGCTCACCACCACCTTCTCAAGGTCAATTAGGGATGGGCAATAAATGCCGACCTTGCCAGCGACGCCCACATCCCATGAATGAAAAAAAAAATGGCCTACTCCTGCTCCTATTTCTTATGCTCAATCACTCCCTCTTCTCCACCCTTATCCCATAAAATCTCTACTCTCACCCCACCCTGGTCGATCCCCTTGTGATGATCCCCATATTCACTGCCTGACGTTCAAGGGCCGCAGATTTGATTGTATCTGGCACAGAACCGGGTTTAACCATCCATTGCCAGCTCTGGCTGAACCACATAAAACAGCATGGGCTCCTGCTGTCCTCGGCCCAAACCGTTCACCACTCCTGGATCATCCTGGAATGTAATGATAACCCTCGCTACTCGTCTCCACTACAAACCGCCCCCTTAAACCCCTCTCTCCACCACCTCCACCCTCACCGCCAACAACAAGTGCCAGTCGCTCTTGGATTTGTTTGTCACTAAGATTGAGACCATCCGTTCAGCCGCCTCTGCCGCCTCCCTCCCATTCCCTCGCCCACCGGGCCAAACCTCCCCCGATGATCCTCCCTGCTCTCGCCCTGCACCCACGGGGCTCGAGTTTCTCTCCCAGGTCTCCTCGGGGCCTCTTTCTGTGATAATCAACTGAAAATCCTTACGTTCTGATCATCTCACTTGCAGAAAGCTGTTGTTGTTCTGACTCGATTCCCTCATTTTGTCGAACATCGTCCATCAAACGCCCGCTGATGACTGAGGGCTGATCCCACACACACAATCCAGCTGCTTGTATGTTTTTCTCTTAATTAAAATCAACGGCGTTGAAATTAACCTGAGGGAGGAAGGGACTTCTGCATCTTTGAGCTTTTGGAGGAGAATGAGATGCAGCAGGAGCTCGACAGCATAGTTCAGCCCAGTGGGCAGCTCTTTCGCCTCTGAGTCCGAATGTTGTGGGTTCGAGTCCCACTCCAGAGACTCGAGCACAAAAATCCAGGCCAACACTCCAGTGCAGTACTGAGGGAGTGCCGCAGTGTCGGAGGGGCAGTACTGAGGGAGTGCTGCACTGTCGGAGGGTCAGTACTGAGGGAGCGCCACACTGTCGGAGGGGCAGTACTGAGGGAGTGCCGCACTGTCGGAGGGGCAGTACTGAGGGAGTGCCGCACTGTCGGAGGGGCAGCACTGAGGGAGTGCCGCACTGTCGGAGGGGCGGTACTGAGGGAGCGCCGCACTGTCGGAGGGGCAGTACTGAGGGAGCGCCGCACTGTCGGAGGGGCAGTACTGAGGGAGTGCCGCAGTGTCGGAGGGGCAGTACTGAGGGAGCGCAGCACTGTCGGAGGGGCAGTACTGAGGGAGTGCCGCACTGTTGGAGGGGCAGTACTGAGGGAGCGCCGCACTGTCGGAGGGGCAGTACTGAGGGAGCGCCGCACTGTCAGAGGGGCAGTACTGAGGGAGCGCCGCACTGTCGGAGGGGCAGTCCTGAGGGAGCGCCGCACTGTCGGAGGGGCAATACTGAGGGAGCGCCGCACTGTTGGAGGGGCAGTACTGAGGGAGCGCCGCACTGTTGGAGAGGCAGTACTGAGGGAGTGCCGCACTGTTGGAGAGGCAGTACTGAGGGAGTGCCGCACTGTCGGAGGGTCAGTACTGAGGGAGCGCCGCACTGTCAGAGGGGCAGTACTGAGGGAGTGCCGCACTGTCGGAGGGGCAGTACTGAGGGAGTGCCGCATTGTCGGAGGGACAGTACTGAGAAAAAGAAAGAAAGACTTGCATTTCTCCAGCGCCTTTTTACAGCCAATGAAGTACTTTTTGAAGTGTCGTCACTGTTGTAATATAGGAAATGCTGCAGCCAATTTGTGCACAGAAAGCTCCCACAAACAGTTTTGTGAAAATGACCAGATATTAGAATCGTAGAATCATAGAATGGTTACACAGTAAGAGGCTATTCGGCCCGTGCCGGCTCTCTGCAAGAGCACTTCAGCGAGTCCCACTCCCCCGCCCTTTCCCCCTAGCCCTGCAAAATGTTTTCCTTCAGTATTTATCCAATTCCCTTTTGAAAGCCACAATTGAGTCTGTCTCCACCACCCTTTCAGGCAGCGCATTCCAGATCATAACCACTCGCTGAGTAAAAAAGTTTTTCCTCATGTCGTCTTTGGTTCTTCTGTCAATCAACTTAAATCTGTGTCCTCTGGTTCTCGACCCTTCCGCCAATGGGAACAGTTTCTCTCTATCTACTCTGTCCAGACCCCTCATGATTTTGATCACCTCTATCAAATCTCCCCTCAATCTTCTCTGCTCCAAGGAGAACAACACCAGCTTCTCCAGTCTATCCACGTAACTGAAGTCCCTCATTCCTGGACCATTCTGGTAAATCTTTTCTACACCCTCTCGAAGGCCTTCACATCCTTTCTAAAGTGCGGTGCTCACCATCTACTTTAAGTACTGCCAGCATTTCTAGTACCTCCTCTTTATCAATTTTTATCCCATCCAGTATCTGAATGACCTCCTCTTTCACTATGACTTTGGCAGCATCTTCTACCTTGGTAAAAACAGATGCAAAGTACTCATTTAGTACCTTAGCCATGTCCTCTGCCTCCATGCGTAGGTCTCCATTTTGGTCCCTCATCGACCCCACCCCTCCTCTTACTACCCGTTTACTATTTATATGCCTATAGAAGACTTTTGATTCCCTTTTATGTTAGCTGCCAGTCTATTCTCATACTCTCTCTTTGTGCCTCTTATTTCCTTTTTCACTTCCCCTCTGAACTTTCGATATTCAGCCTGATTCCTTGTTTTCAAATCCCTCCAAGGCCTTGCCCCTCCCTATCTCCGTAAACTCCTCCAGCCCTGCAACCCTCCGAGATCTCTGCGCTCCTCCAGTTCTGGCCTCTTGCGCATCCCTGATTATAATCACTCCACCATTGGTGGCTGTGCTTTCAGCTGCCTGGGCTACCCTGGAATACCCTCCCTAAACCTCTCCGTCCCTCTGCCTCTCGCTCCTCCTTTAAGATGTTCCTTATAACCTCCCTCTTTTTCCAAGCTTTTGGTCACCTGTCCTAAAGTGGCTCGGTGTCAAATTTTGTTCAATAGTTGGTCCTGTGACGCGTCCTGGGTCATTTTACTATATAAATATAAGTTGGACAGTGGAGTAATTGAAGAGGCAGTTTGACCATGTGATAGGGGATAGTAAGTTTCCCTGGAAGGGCGATGGTGTGAATGGCCTCACTCATCTCTTGATCCTTTCTCCCTCCCCAAAGCCTTTCCACCATCTACAAGGCACAAGTAAGGAGTGTGATGGAATACTCTCCACTTGCCTGGATGAGTTGCAGCTCCAACAACACTTAAGAAGCTCGACACCGTCCAGGACAAAGCAGCCCGCTTGATTGGCACCCCACCCACCACCTTAAACATTCACTCCCTCCACCACCGGCGTACCGTGGCTGCAGTGTGTACCATCTACAAGATGCACTGCAGCAACTCGCCAAGGCTTCTTCGGCAGCACCTCCCACAGTTCCGTTCATAATCCTGAAACTGTACAATAAGGAAGGAGGCGAGAGAGATTCGAATATCAACAATAATAAAACTGTGAGCGAGCTCTCAGACTCACTGAATGAGACCGTCCTTGAACAATTCCTTGTTTTTTCCGGCAATTAATCTGGTGTTTGACAGGCCCACACAGTGTAAAAAAACATAATTACTTTTAAATAGGAGCTGATTCCTATTCCTGTGTGTGGTGCAGAATTAAGTGTTGATATTTGTAATTCATATTAAGTTTCCTTCAAAAGAAAGTCTTGCATTTCTACAGCGCCTTTCACGACCTCAGGACGTCCCAAAGCACATCACAGCAATAGACCCAAATAGTGCCATGGGAACTTTTACATCCACCTGAGAGAGTAGACAGGGCCTCGTTTTATCGTCTCATCCGAAAGACGGCACCTCCGACAGTGCTGCACTCCCTCAGTACTGCCCCTCCGACAGTGCAGGCGCTCCCTCAGTACTGCCCCTCCGACAGTGCGGCGCTCCCTCAGTACTGCCCCTCCGACAGTGCGGCACTCCCTCAGTGCTGCCCCTCCGACAGTGCAGCACTCCCTCAGTACTGCCCCTCCGACAGTGCGGCACTCCCTTAGTACGGCTCCTCCGACAGTGCGGCACTCCCTCAATACTGCACCTTCGACAATTCTGGCCTCTTGCGCATCCCCCGATTTCCATCGCTCCACCATTGGCGGCCGTGCCTTCAGCTGCCTGGGGCCCCGAGCTCTGGAATTCCCTCCCTAAACCTCTCTGCCTCTCTCTGATCTTTTAAGACGCTCCTTAAAACCGACCTCTTTGACCAAGCTTTTGGTCACCTGTCCTAATATCTCCTTATGCGGGCCGGTTCCAATATGTTTTGCTTGATAATCACTCCTGTGAAGCGCCCTGGGACGTTTTACTACTTTAAATGCGTTCTCTAAATACAAGTTGTTGTTGTTGAAAAAGGACCAGTTTTCCCACCACACACGTTAACGGGTCAACCGCCAGGAAGTTAGGAAAAGATGGAGAGTAAGAAAGGAGTGGGGGAAGAAAGAAAAACAAGAAAGAGCAAAGGAAAGTGGGGAAAAGGAATTACCCAGTATTTCCAGCACTGAAACAGGCCATTGGGCCCCACTGGTCCAGGCCGGTGTTTCTGCTCCACACCAGCCTCCTCCCACCCCTCTTCATCTCACCCTATCACCATAACCTTCTATTCCTTTCTCCCTCATGTGCTTATCTCGCTTCCACTTAAATGCATCTATACTATTCGCCTCAACCACTCCCTGTGGTAGCGAGTTCCACGTTCTCACCACTCTCTGGGGGAAGAAGTTTCTCCTGAATTCCCTATTGGATTTATTAGTGACTGTCTTATATTTATGGCCCCTAGTTCTGGTCCCCCCAGAAGTGGAAACATCGTCTCTGCTTCTTCCCTATCGAACCCCTTTCGTCACCTCTCAGTGTTAACTTTTCTAGAGAAAACAGCCCCAGCCTGTTCAATCTTTCCTGATAACTATAACCTCTCAGTTCTGGCATCATTCTAGTAAATCTTTTTTGCACCTTCTCCAGTGCCTCTAGATCCTTTTTATAATATGGAGACCAGAACTGTTCACAGTGCTCCAAGTGCGGTCTGACCAAGGTCCGATACAAGTTTAACATAACGACTCTGCTTTTCAATTCTGTCCCTCGAGGAATGAACCCCAGAGTTTGGTTTGGTTTTTTATGGCCTTGTGAACCTGGGTCGCTATCTGTCCCCCGCTCTGAACCTCTGCCCCATTGAGACACTTCCAAGGAGTAGCTGGCCTCCGTATACTTCCTACCTGAGAAAGAGGGAATGTGAGCACAACACCACACAGAAAGCTAGAGAAAGAAGTAAAAGGAAAAGAAAGTAAAGTAAAATAAACCAGGGAAAGAAAAAAAGGATAAATAAAGAAGAATGAGAGCAAGAAAGGGAGAAAGATCTGGAAAAAAGAGCAAAGGAAAAAAGGGGGAAAGAAAGAAAGGGGTAAGAGGAAAAGAAGAGAGAAAAGAGGGAAAGGAAGAAATAGAGAAAAGATGAACGGGAGTAAAAAAGAGAAAGAGAGACTGGGCGTAAGAAAGAAAGAGAGAAAGAAAGAGGGATTGAAAGAAGGGAGCATTGTAAACTCTCCGCTATCACTGACTCTACCCACCCATAGAACCTTTTCCCTCAGCCCACGTACACTCTCCCCTATCATGAACTCTACCCACCCATTTAATCTCCTCCAACAGCCCATGTACACTCTCCCCTATCACTGACCCCACCCACCCATAGAATCTCCTCCCTCAGCCCATGTACACTCCCCCCTATCACTGACTCCACCCACCCATAGAACCTTTTCCCTCAGCCCATGTACACTCTCCCCTATCACTGACCCCACCCACCCATAGAACCTTTTCCCTCAGCCCATGTACACTCCCCCTATCACTGACCCCACCCACCCATAGAACCTTTTCCCTCAGCCCATGTACACTCTCCGCTATCACTGACTCTACCCACCCATAGAACCTCTGCCCTCAGCCCATGTACACTCTCCCCTATCATGAACTCTACCCACCCATTTAATCTCCTCCAACAGCCCATGTACACTCTCCCCTATCACTGACCCCACCCACCCATAGAATCTCCTCCCTCAGCCCATGTACACTCCCCCCTATCACTGACTCCACCCACCCATAGAACCTTTTCCCTCAGCCCATGTACACTCTCCCTTATCATGGACTCTACCCACCCATTTATACTCCACCCACAGCCCATGTACACTCCCCCCTATCACTGACTCCACCCACCCATAAAGCCTCTGCCCACAGCCCATGTACTCTCTCCCCTAACTCTGACTCCACCCACCCATAGAGCCTCTGCCCACAGCCCATGTACACTCTCCCCTATCACTGACTCTACCCACCCATAGAACCTCCTCCCACAGCCCATGTACACTCTTTACTCAGGACTGCCCCGGTAGACCCATCGTTTCAGCCTGTTCTTGCCCCACGGAACTTATCTCTTCCTATCGCGACTCTATTTTTTCTCCCCTTGTCCAGTCTCTTCCCACCTACATCCGCGACTCTTCCGATGCCCTCCGCCATTTTAACAGTTTCCAGTTTCCCGGCCCCAACCGCCTCCTCTTCACTATGGACGTACAATCCCTCTACACCTCCATTTCCCACCAGGATGGCCTGAGGGCGCTCCGCTTCTTCCTTGACAGAGGCCCAACCAGTCCCCATCCACCACCACCCTCCTCCGCCTGGCTGAACTTGTTCTCACATTGAACAACTTCTCCTTTGACTCCACCCATTTCCTCCAAATCAAAGGTGTTGCTATGGGTACCCGCATGGGTCCTAGCTATGCCTACCTTTTGGTGGGATATGTGGAACACTCTTTGTGCCAGTCCTACTCGGGTCCCCTCCCTCACCTCTTTTTCCGGTACATTGATGACTGTATCGGTGCCGTCTCCTGCTCTCGCCCTGAACTAGAACATTTCATTCACTATGCTTCCAATTTCCACCCTTCCCTCACCTTCACATGGTCCATCTCCGACTCTTCCCTTCCCTTCCTCGACTTCTCCGTCTCCATCTCTGGGGATAGGTTATTGACTAACATTCACTACAAGCCCACTGACTCCCACAGCTACCTGGACTACACTTCCTCTCACCCCGCCTCCTGTAAGGACTCTATTCCATTCTCCCAGTTTCTCCGTCTCCGCCGCATCTGCTCTGATGATGCCACCTTCCATACCAGTGCTTCCGACATGTCTTCCTTTTTCCTCAACCGAGGATTCCCCTCTACCGTGGTCGACACGGCCCTCGACCGTGTCCGTTCTATCTCCCGCACTTCTGCCCTCACCCCTGCCCCTCCCTCCCGCAACCACGATAGAGTTCCCCTTGTCCTCACCTTTCACCCCACCAGCCTCCACATTCAACGGATCATCCTCCGCCATTTCCGCCACCTCCAGCGTGATCCCACCACCAAACGCATCTTCCCCTCACCTCCCCTTTCAGCATTCCGCAGGGACCGCTCCCTCCGCGACACCCTAGTCCACTCCTCTATGAACCCCAGCACCGCTTCCCCTTCGCCCGGCACCTTCCCATGCACGCGCAGGAGATGCAACACATGCCCTTATACCTCCCCCCTTCCCACTGTCCAGGGCCCCAAACACCCCTTCCAGGTGAAACAGCGATTTACTTGTACTTCCTGCAATTTAGTATACTGTATTCGCTGCTCACGATGTGGTCTCCTCTACATTGGGGCGACCAAACGCAGATTGGGTGACCGCTTTGCGGAACACCTCCGTTCAGTCCGTAAGGGGGACCCCGAGCTTCCAGTGGCCTATCACTTTAATTCTCTGCTTCACTCCCACTCTGACCTCACCGTCCTCGGCCTATTACACTGTTCCACGGAAGCTCAGCGTAAGCTCGAGGAACAGCACCTCATCTTTCGTTTAGGCACGCTACAGCCCTCTGGACTCAACATCGAGTTCAACAATTTCAGATCATACCTCAGCCCCTATCACATTTATATTTTATTTTCTCATCCACCCTTTTATTTGCCCCCCCCCCCCACTTTTTTTTTCCTCCTAGTAGCTGGCAGCTGTCCTTCATTCTGCCAGTGCATTTCACGCTTCTTTTAGCCTCAACCTGTCACATTAACACCTCCTCTTGCCTTGATCATCTCTTAATGTCTCTCAATGGCTCTTAATCTCTCTTTTTGTTCTTTCATCCCCTCCCCCTTTTCCCAGCTTTATCCTTGCCTTAAATCTATTTCATTTCCTGCTTTTTTCCAGTTCTGATGAAAGGTCTTCGACCTGAAACGTTAACTCTGTTTCTCTCTCCACGGATGCTGCCTGGCCTGCTGAGTTTTTCCAGCGTTTTCTGTTGTTATTTTACACTCTTCACTCCACTATCCTGGACTCGACTCAGTTTTTGCACACTGCCTTTTTTTGATCTCTTTCGAGTACATTGTTTATAAACGCTCCCTAATTCCCGAAGGGAATTCCCAAGTTGCCTGGTTTTCAAGTACTGAATTTCCGCAGCACGGGAGGGGTCAGATGTGGTGCTAAATAGCGAATCATGGCCCGCAGTCTATAGCCTCAGTTTATTGTTCATTCAGCAGCAGAGGTCACAAATCATTGACCCCGTTATCACCGTTCAGACTGTCCGCCGTGACACAGTGGGCAGCACTCTCACCTCGGAGTCAGAAGGTTATGGGTTCCAGTCCCACTCCAGAGACTTGAGCACAGAAATCAGGCCGACACTCGAGGACAGTACTGAGGGAGCGCCGCATTGTCAGAGGAGCAGTACTGAGGGAACGCTGCACTGTCGGAGGGGCAGTACTGAGGGAGCGCTGCACTGTCGGAGGGTCAGTACTGAGGGAGCACTGCACTGTCGGAGGGGCAGTACTGAGGGAGCGCTGCACTGTCGGAGGGGCAGTACTGAGGGAGCACTGCACTGTCGGAGGGGCAGTACTGAGGGAGCGCTGCACTGTCGGAGGGTCAGTACTGAGGGAGCGCCGCACTGTCGGAGGGACAGTACTGAGGGAGTGCCGCACTGTTGGGGGGGCAGTACTGAGGGAGCACTGCACTGTCGGAGGGGCAGTACTGAGGGAGCGCCGCACTGTCGGAGGGGCAGTACTGAGGGAGCGCCGCACTGTCGGAGGAGCAGTACTGAGGGAGCGCTGCACTGTCGGAGGGGCAGTACTGAGGGAGCGCCGCACTGTCTGTAAGATTCTCAAAATTCACAGATCCCCCAAAACTCGGTGAAAAACCCTAAAGAAAAGGACTTCGGACTCTTCTAACCACTTCAGGGTGATAAAATGTATTGGGCCTAACAGAGGGAGATTCAAGGTCAAAAACCAAGATTTAGTTTTTACAAAGGCATGTTTGGGCTTGTAAAGGAAAAGGCTGCAACAGGAGATGGGCTCAACCTCTGTAATAGACGGTTTGAGTATTGGAGTTAATGAAACTGTCTGGGGAACTGTTTAACGTCACTCAGCCCCGATCAGACAATTTACATTCTAACAATAGACCCACAGTAGAACAGTCCCCACCCAAATTACAGGACCCATCCAAAACATGCATTAAAAAAATCACCTCGCCCCACTCCATAGAAATCTTAGGCCCAGTCAGGAAACTCGAAACCTGAGCACAATGACTACAATCAAGTAAGAGCTCAACAGCTCATGGAACCCTCCCGAAACCACTTCACACATTCATAAAAAGTTACTATTGACGAGCCTGCCAAAATCTTACAATAAATCGGGACTGATTTGGCGCGCAGATTAGGAGGCCCCAATTAGTATAATTGAAGGCCTGTTTTCTCAAGAAGACAGTTCAGCAGTAACACAGTTACAACAAGTTCTCTACAAGCTCCACAGTTCTCGGCAGTTCTCAGGAGTTCATCGAGTTCGAAGAAGTTCACAGTTCTAGAAGCAGGTCAACACACAAGAAGAGACCAGAGCAACAGTTCCAGTGACCATCAGACACCTCGCGGCAACAAGGGCCTTACGAAACAACCAACCGAATATTACCACCAACCAACCGGGTAATATTGGGCCACCGCGACCAAAGAAAACCAACTCGGGAGAAAACCGAAGATTCGTAGGTTTTCCACTCTGCAATCTATTCCTGACTTAGCCCTGGGTAATATTTTTACTTAGAAAGACTCTAAACCCTATCTCTAACAGAAGAAAAGTGGGTACTCACCCGATAAATCCAACACGCACCCTACCGCATCAGCGGACTCGCGAAGACTGACCAGACACGCAGTCGAAGTCCTCTACCGTGTCCGGGGTACGGCAGACACCAACCAACACACCCAGCGAACCCCGAAACTGTGAACCAGCTCAACTGTCGAGGATTCGTTTGGTCAGCATTATCCCTGGTCCTCTAGAGCCCAACTTAGCTAGTAAAGTGGGATTGGGAGGAGTGAGGTATTCTTCGACTGTAATTTCCCTCGTGTGTATCGAAGTGTTCCCCATTTTATTAGAGTGTTAAGATTATTGTGTTATATTTTCTCTCTTGAATAAAGATCAAAGTTTCTTGCACCAAAACTTTTGTCTGCTGCATTTTTTGTCACAACCCCCAAATAAGTCCAAGGTCTAGAACCAAGGGAGTGGGAGTGATTTGACCCGCTCATAAGTCGGAGGTGAAGCTGACACATATCACCAGCCCCTACATAATGGCGGCCACGGCAGGACCTTGGCAAAAGTGATGTGATGCAGTGGACACTGTTTTTGAGGAAAGAACTAAGATGGAAAAGAAGATTTCCTCTTATGTGTTCGAGAAAGTAAATATAACAAAGAAATGGGTGCTCAGCCTATTGCGCGCTGGACGCTGCAGCCAAGTGGACTGAGAGCAAGGACCACAAGAAATCTGTGGAGAAAGCCATCTGGTTGGTATGCTCCCAGCGACAGATCCAGCTTTTAGACAAACGCGTTGAGGCACTGGCAGAAGAGCTGTGGGAATCAGCTCAACTGTCTCACGCAAGGGCTCTAGCAGGGGAAAATTTATTGGCAGAACTAACCGCCCAAAATCAGGAAAAAATGCAGATAGTAGAGAAACATAGAAACAGACAGGAATACTTTCGGTGTCAGGTCACCGAAGCTAAAACCAGTGAACTAGTGTTACGGGAAGAGAACGGCCGCCTTGCCAAGCAAGTCAGAGAGCAGGAGGAGAGGTTGAGAGATGTCCAGGCAGCTTACAAGATAGCAAGCACTAGGGGGTATGAGGTGGGAGATCACAGACCCTGCCAGAAACAAATCGAGAGTTTGAACCTTGCTCTGTCCAGGGCGAAAGGCATGGTATGCCTAATAAGCCCGGGTGCGGCCCAGGTGGACCTGGAAGTGCAAGGGGAAACTGTTCGGACGCCACCTGTGGCTCCCTCAGTACTGCCCCTCCGACAGTGCGGCGCTCCCTCAGTACTGACCCTCCGAGGGGTACTGAGGGAGCGCCGCACTGTCGGAGGGGCAATACTGAGGGAGCGTCGCACTGTCGGAGGGGCAGTACTGAGGGAGTGCTGCACTGTCGGAGAGGCAGTACTGAGGGAGCACTGCATTGTCGGAGGGGCAGTACTGAGGGAGCACTGCATTGTCGGAGGGGCAGTACTGAGGGAGTGCCGCACTGTCGGAGGGGCAGTACTGAGGGAGCGCCGCACTGTCGGAGGGTCAGTACTGAGGGAGCGCCGCACTGTCGGAGGGGTGGTACTGAGGGAGCGCTGCACTGTCGGAGGGGCAGTACTGAGGGAGCACCGCACTGTCGGAGGGGCAGCACTGAGGGAGCGCTGCACTGTTGGAGGGGCAGTACTGAGGGAGCTCTGCACTGTCGGTGGAGCAGTACTGAGGGAGCACTGCACTGTCAGAGGTACAGTACTGAAGGAGTGCTGCACTGTCGGAGGGGCAGTACTGAGGGAGCGCCGCACTGTCGGAGGGGCGGTACTGAAGGAGCGCTGCACTGTCGGAGGGGCAGTACTGAGGGAGCACTGCACTGTCGGAGGGGCAGTACTGAGGGAGTGCTGCACTGTCGGAGGGGCAGTACTGAGGGAGTGCCGCACTGTCGGAGGGGCGGTACTGAAGGAGCGCTGCACTGTCGGAGGGGCAGTACTGAGGGAGCGCCGCACTGTCGGAGGGGCAGTACTGAGGGAGCGCCGCACTGTCGGAGGGGCGGTACTGAAGGAGCGCTGCACTGTCGGAGGGGCAGTACTGAAGGAGCACTGCACTGTCGGAGGGGCAGTACTGTGGGAGTGCTGCACTGTCGGAGGGGCAGTACTGAGGGAGCGCCGCACTGTCGGAGGGGCAGTACTGAGGGAGCGCCGCACTGTCGGAGGGGCAGTACTGAGGGAGCGCCGCACTGTCGGAGGTGCAGTACTGAGGGAACGCAGCACTGTCGGAGGTGCTGTCTTTCGGATGAGATGTTAAACCGAGGCCCCGTCTGCTCTCTCAGTTGGATGTAAAAGATTCCACAGCACAATTTCGAGGAGGAGTAGGGGGAGTTCTCCCTGGTGTCCTGGGGCCAATATTTATCCCTCAATGAACATCACTAAACCAGATTATCTGGTCATTTTCACATTGCTGTTTGTGGGAGCTTGCTGTGCGCAAATTGGCTGCCGCGTTTCCCACATTACAACAGTGACTACACTTCAAAATGTACTTCATTGGCTGTGAAGCACTTTGGGATGCCCTGAGGTGGTGAAAGGCGCTGTAGAAATGCAAGTGTTTCTTCTTCTCCCCCTTCTTCACCAACTCTTCATCTTTGCTCTCCCTCCTCCTCCTCGCCCACCTTTGGCTATGAATTATTTGTGCCTTTTATATTCTATACCTCTTGCGATGAAACCTAGAATTCCATTATCCTTTTTTGAGCCTTGACAACCTGAGGTTCTGCCTCTAACATCCTTTGAACCTGTCCCCCCCAAATCCCTCTGCTCCCCATTGTCCTGAGCCCACTCCCCTTCACCGGATCATTACGGCTGAGATCTTTAACCAAAACGTACTGCCATTCAATCCCATCTGACACTTTTTAGCCCATTTCCCCATCTCATCAATATCCCTTTGCAGTTCCCAATGATCTTCCACAGAACTAACGGGACCTCTATTTTTGGTATCCTTTACAAATTTCAACACCACTCCCTCTGGCCCTATATCCAAATCACTGATGTACATGGTGAACAGAATTGGCTCCAAAACTGAACCCTGTGGGACACCACAGCCCCTTTCCAACCACACTGCCTTTAACTCCTGCTCTGTTTCCTTGCTTCAAACCAATTTGAATCCAGTTTCAAACTCCATGTACACCACATCCACATCTAGTGTATCTGTTACCTCCTCAGAGAATTCTAGGAGGCTTGTTGAGCGCGATTGTCCATTTTGAAATCCGTGCTGGCTGTTTCTATCTTCTCTTTATTTAGACACGAGATAATTTCACCCTTAATTGAAGACGCTAGGATTTTCCCTCCCACAGATGTTCCGCTAACTGTCTGGTAATTGTAACCATCCTCTGCGGCCTCGCCCCTCCCTATCTCTGTTATCTCCTTCAGCCCCACAACCCCCCTGAGATATCTGCGCTCCTCTAATTCTGCCCTCTTGAGGATCCCTGATTATAATCGCTCCACCATTGGCGGCCTGGGCCCTAAGCTCTGGAAATCCCTCACTAAACCTCTCTGCCTCTCTCTCCTCCTTCAAGACGCTCCTTAAAACCTACCCCTTTGACCAAGCTTTTGGTCACCTGCCCTAATTTCTCCTTATGTGACTCGGTGTCAAATTTTTTGTCTTAAAATACTCCTGTGCAGCGCCTTGGGACGTTTTACTACGTTAAAGGCGCTATATAAATACAAGTTGTTGTTGTAATGACCCTGAATAGCTCTGTCTCCCTTTTTATAAACAGGTCCTACATTGACCACGCTCCAGTCCTCCGACACACATCCACACTCAGGAGAGCCTGAAATATAATCTATCGAGCCTCAGCAATGTCCTCCTCAATCTCCTCCAGGATCCCAGTATCAATGTCCTCCTCAATCTCCTCCAGGATCCCAGTATCAATGTCCTCCTCAATCTCCTCCAGGATCCCAGTATCAATGTCCTCCTCAATCTCCTCCAGGATCCCAGTATCAATGTCCTCCTCAATCTCCTCCAGGATCCCAGTATCAATGTCCTCCTCAATCTCCTCCAGGATCCCAGTATCAATGTCCTCCTCAATCTCCTCCAGGATCCCAGTATCAATGTCCTCCTCAATCTCCTCCAGGATCCCAGTATCAATGTCCTCCTCAATCTCCTCCAGGATCCCAGTATCAATGTCCTCCTCAATCTCCTCCAGGATCCCAGTATCAATGTCCTCCTCAATCTCCTCCAGGATCCCAGTATTAATGTCCTCCTCAATCTCCTCCAGGATCCCAGTATCAATGTCCTCCTCAATCTCCGCCAGGATCCCAGTATCAATGTCCTCCTCAATCTCCTCCAGGATCCCAGTATCAATGTCCTCCTCAATCTCCTCCAGGATCCCAGTATCAATGTCCTCCTCAATCTCCTCCAGGATCCCAGGATCAATGTCCTCCTCAATCTCCTCCAGGATCCCAGGATCAATGTCCTCCTCAATCTCCTCCAGGATCCCAGTATCAATGTCCTCCTCAATCTCCTCCAGGATCCCAGTATCAACGTCCTCCTCAATCTCCTCCAGGATCCCAGTATCAACGTTCTCCTCAATCTCCTCCAGGATCCCAGTATCAAAGTCCTCCTCAATCTCCTCCAGGATCCCAGTATCAACGTTCTCCTCAATCTCCTCCAGGATCCCAGTATCAATGTCCTCCTCAATCTCCTCCAGGATCCCAGTATCAATGTCCTCCTCAATCTCCTCCAGGATCCCAGTATCAATGTCCTCCTCAATCTCCGCCAGGATCCCAGTATCAATGTCCTCCTCAATCTCCTCCAGGATCCCAGTATCAATGTCCTCCTCAATCTCCTCCAGGATCCCAGTATCAATGTCCTCCTCAATCTCCTCCAGGATCCCAGTATCAATGTCCTCCTCAATCTCCTCCAGGATCCCAGTATCAATGTCCTCCTCAATCTCCTCCAGGATCCCAGTATCAATGTCCTCCTCAATCTCCTCCAGGATCCCAGTATCAATGTCCTCCTCAATCTCCTCCAGGATCCCAGTATCAATGTCCTCCTCAATCTCCTCCAGGATCCCAGTATCAATGTCCTCCTCAATCTCCTCCAGGATCCCAGTATCAATGTCCTCCTCAATCTCCTCCAGGATCCCAGTATCAATGTCCTCCTCAATCTCCTCCAGGATCCCAGTTTCAATGTCGTCCTCAATCTCCTCCAGGATCCCAGTATCAATGTCCTCCTCAATCTCCTCCAGGATCCCAGTATCAATGTCCTCCTCAATCTCCTCCAGGATCCCAGTATCAATGTCCTCCCCAATCTCCTCCAGGATCCCAGTATCAATGTCCTCCTCAATCTCCTCCAGATACCCAGTATCAATGTCCTCCTCAATCCCCTCCAGGATCCCAGTATCAATGTCCTCCTCAATCTCCCTCCAGATCCCATATCAAAGTCCTCCCTCAATCTCCTCCAGGATCCCAGTATCAATGTCCCTCCTCAATCTCCTCCAGATCCCAGTATCAATGTCCTCGCTCAACTCCTCCAGATCCCATATCAATGTCCTCCCCAATCTCCTCCAGATCCCAGTAACAATGTCCCTCCCCAATCTCCTCCAGGATCCCAGCATCAATGTCCTCCCCAGTCTCCTCGGCAGGATCCCAGTAAATCAAATGCCTCCCCAATCTCCTCCAGGATCCCAGTGTCAATGTCCTCTCTCCATCGTCCTCCAGGATCCCAGTATCAATGTCCTCCTCAATCTCCTCCAGAACCCAGTATCAATGTCCCCTCAATCTCCTCCAGATCCAGTAACAATGGTCCTGCCCTCAATCTTTCGTCCAGGAACCCAGTATCAATTCCTTTATTAGTCGCACCTCAATCTCCTCCCGGATCCCAGTACAATGTCCGCCTCAATCTCCTCCAGGATCCCAGTATCAATGTCCTCCTCAATCTCCTCCAGGATCCCAGTATCAATGTCCTCCTCAATCTCCTCCAGGATCCCAGTATCAATGTCCTCCTCAATCTCCTCCAGGATCCCAGTATCAATGTCCTCCTCAATCTGCCTCCAGGATCCCAGTATCAATGTCCTCCTCAATCTGCTCCAGGATCCCAGTATCAATGTCCTCCTCAATCTCCTCCAGGATCCCAGTATCAATGTCCTCCTCAATCTCCTCCAGGATCCCAGTATCAATGTCCTCCTCAATCTCCTCCAGGATCCCAGTATCAATGTCCTCCTCAATCTCCTCCAGGATCCCAGTATCAATGTCCTCCTCAATCTCCTCCAGGATCCCAGTATCAATGTCCTCCTCAATCTCCTCCAGGATCCCAGTATCAATGTCCTCCTCAATCTCCTCCAGGATCCCAGTATCAATGTCCTCCTCAATCTCCTCCAGGATCCCAGTATCAATGTCCTCCTCAATCTCCTCCAGGATCCCAGTATCAATGTCCTCCTCAATCTCCTCCAGGATCCCAGTATCAATGTCCTCCTCAATCTCCTCCAGGATCCCAGTATCAATGTCCTCCTCAATCTCCTCCAGGATCCCAGTATCAATGTCCTCCTCAATCTCCGCCAGGATCCCAGTATCAATGTCCTCCTCAATCTCCGCCAGGATCCCAGTATCAATGTCCTCCTCAATCTCCTCCAGGATCCCAGTATCAATGTCCTCCTCAATCTCCGCCAGGATCCCAGTATCAATGTCCTCCTCAATCTCCTCCAGGATCCCAGTGTCAATGTCCTCCTCAATCTCCTCCAGGATCCCAGTTTCAACGTCCTCCTCAATCTCCTCCAGGATCCCAGTATCAACGTCCTCCCCAATCTCCTCCAGGATCCCAGTATCAACGTCCTCCTCAATCTCCTCCAGGATCCCAGTATCAATGTCCTCCTCAATCTCCTCCAGGATCCCAGTATCAATGTCCTCCTCAATCTCCTCCAGGATCCCAGTATCAATGTCCTCCTCAATCTCCTCCAGGATCCCAGTATCAATGTCCTCCTCAATCTCCTCCAGGATCCCAGTATCAATGTCCTCCTCAATCTCCTCCAGGATCCCAGTATCAATGTCCTCCTCAATCTCCTCCAGGATCCCAGTATCAATGTCCTCCTCAATCTCCTCCAGGATCCCAGTATCAATGTCCTCCTCAAGCTCCTCCAGGATCCCAGTATCAATGTCCTCCTCAATCTCCTCCAGGATCCCAGTATCAATGTCCTCCTCAATCTCCTCCAGGATCCCAGTATCAATGTCCTCCTCAATCTCCTCCAGGATCCCAGTATCAATGTCCTCCTCAATCTCCTCCAGGGATCCCAGTATCAATGTCCTCCTCATCTCCTCCAGGATCCCAGTATCAATGTCCTCCTCAATCTCCTCCAGGATCCCAGTATCAATGTCCTCCTCAATCTCCTCCAGGATCCCAGTATCAATGTCCTCCTCAATCTCCTCCAGGATCCCAGTATCAATGTCCTCCTCAATCTCCTCCAGGATCCCAGTATCAATGTCCTCCTCAATCTCCTCCAGGATCCCAGTATCAATGTCCTCCTCAATCTCCTCCAGGATCCCAGTATCAATGTCCTCCCCAATCTCCTCCAGGATCCCAGTATCAATGTCCTCCTCAATCTCCTCCAGGATCCCAGTATCAATGTCCTCCTCAATCTCCTCCAGGATCCCAGTATCAATGTCCTCCCCAATCTCCTCCAGGATCCCAGTATCAATGTCCTCCTCAATCTCCTCCAGGATCCCAGTATCAATGTCCTCCTCAATCTCCTCCAGGATCCCAGTATCAATGTCCTCCTCAATCTCCTCCAGGATCCCAGTATCAATGTCCTCCTCAATCTCCTCCAGGATCCCAGTATCAATGTCCTCCTCAATCTCCTCCAGGATCCCAGTATCAATGTCCTCCTCAATCTCCTCCAGGATCCCAGTATCAATGTCCTCCTCAATCTCCTCCAGGATCCCAGTATCAATGTCCTCCTCAATCTCCTCCAGGATCCCAGTATCAATGTCCTCCTCAATCTCCTCCAGGATCCCAGTATCAATGTCCTCCTCAATCTCCTCCAGGATCCCAGTATCAATGTCCTCCTCAATCTCCTCCAGGATCCCAGTATCAATGTCCTCCTCAATCTCCTCCAGGATCCCAGTATCAATGTCCTCCTCAATCTCCTCCAGGATCCCAGTATCAATGTCCTCCTCAATCTCCTCCAGGATCCCAGTATCAATGTCCTCCTCAATCTCCTCCAGGATCCCAGTATCAATGTCCTCCTCAATCTCCTCCAGGATCCCAGTATCAATGTCCTCCTCAATCTCCTCCAGGATCCCAGTATCAATGTCCTCCTCAATCTCCTCCAGGATCCCAGTATCAATGTCCTCCTCAATCTCCTCCAGGATCCCAGTATCAATGTCCTCCTCAATCTCCTCCAGGATCCCAGTATCAATGTCCTCCTCAATCTCCTCCAGGATCCCAGTATCAATGTCCTCCTCAATCTCCTCCAGGATCCCAGTATCAATGTCCTCCTCAATCTCCTCCAGGATCCCAGTATCAATGTCCTCCTCAATCTCCTCCAGGATCCCAGTATCAATGTCCTCCTCAATCTCCTCCAGGATCCCAGTATCAATGTCTCCTCAATCTCCTCCAGGATCCCAGTATCAATGTCCTCCTCAATCTCCTCCAGGATCCCAGTATCAATGTCCTCCTCAATCTCCTCCAGGATCCCAGTATCAATGTCCTCCTCAATCTCCTCCAGGATCCCAGTATCAATGTCCTCCTCAATCTCCTCCAGGATCCCAGTATCAATGTCCTCCCTCAATCTCCGCCAGGATCCCAGTATCAATGTCCTCCTCCATTCTCTCCCAGGATCCCAGTATCAATGTCCTCCTCAATCTCCTCCAGGATCCCAGTATCAATGTCCTCCTCAATCTCCTCCAGTATCCCAGTATCAATGTCCTCCTCAATCTCCTCCAGGATCCCAGTATCAATGTCCTCCTCAATCTCCTCCAGGATCCCAGTATCAATGTCCTCCTCAATCTCCTCCAGGATCCCAGTATCAATGTCCTCCTCAATCTCCTCCAGGATCCCAGTATCAATGTCCTCCTCAATCTCCTCCAGGATCCCAGTATCAATGTCCTCCTCATCTCCTCCAGGATCCCAGTATCAATGTCCTCCTCAATCTCCTCCAGGATCCCAGTATCAATGTCCTCCTCAATCTCCTCCAGGATCCCAGTATCAATGTCCTCCTCAATCTCCTCCAGGATCCCAGTATCAATGTCCTCCTCAATCTCCTCCAGGATCCCAGTATCAATGTCCTCCTCAATCTCCTCCAGGATCCCAGTATCAATGTCCTCCTCAATCTCCTCCAGGATCCCAGTATCAATGTCCTCCTCAATCTCCTCCAGGATCCCAGTATCAATGTCCTCCTCATCTCCTCCAGGATCCCAGTATCAATGTCCTCCTCAATCTCCTCCAGGATCCCAGTATCAATGTCCTCCTCAATCTCCTCCAGGGATCCCAGTATCAATGTCCTCCTCAATCTCCTCCAGGATCCCAGTATTCAATGTCCTCCTCAATCTCCTCCAGGATCCAGTATCAATGTCCTCCTCAATCTCCTCCAGAGATCCAGTATCAATGTCCTCCTCCAATCTCCTCCAGGATCCCAGTATCAATGTCCTCCTCAATCTCCTCCAGGATCCCAGTATCAATGTCCTCCTCAATCTCCCTCCGGATCCCAGTATCAATGTCCTCTCCCAATCTCTCCAGGATCCAGTATCAATGTCCTCTCAATCTCCTCCAGGATCCCAGTATCAATGTCCTCCTCAATCTCCTCCAGGACTCCAGTATCAATGTCTCTCATCTCTCAGGATCCCAGTCCAATGTGTCTCATCTCCTCAGGATCAGTATCAATGTCCTCCTCCATCTTCCTCCAGGATCCCAGTATCAATGTCCTCATCGCTCAGGATCCGGTATCAATGTCTCTCATCTCCTCCAGGATCCCAGTATCAATGTCCTCCTCAATCTCCTCCAGGATCCCAGTATCAATGTCCTCCTCAATCTCCTCCAGGATCCCAGTATCAATGTCCTCCTCAATCTCCTCCAGGATCCCAGTATCAATGTCCTCCTCAATCTCCTCCAGGATCCCAGTATCAATGTCCTCCTCAATCTCCTCCAGGATCCCAGTATCAATGTCCTCCTCCAATCTCCTCCAGGATCCCAGTATCAATGTCCTCCTCAATCTCCTCCAGGATCCCAGTATCAATGTCCTCCTCAATCTCCTCCAGGATCCCAGTATCAATGTCCTCCTCAATCTCCTCCAGGATCCCAGTATCAATGTCCTCCTCAATCTCCTCCAGGATCCCAGTATCAATGTCCTCCTCAATCTCCTCCAGGATCCCAGTATCAATGTCCTCCTCAATCTCCTCCAGGATCCCATATCAATGTCCTCCTCAATCTCCTCCAGGATCCCAGTATCAATGTCCTCCTCAATCTCCTCCAGGATCCCAGTATCAATGTCCTCCTCAATCTCCTCCAGGATCCCAGTATCAATGTCCTCCCAATCTCCTCCAGGATCCCAGTATCATGTCCTCCTCAATCTCCTCCAGGATCCCAGTATCAATGTCCTCCTCAATCTCCTCCAGGATCCCAGTATCAATGTCCTCCTCAATCTCCTCCAGGATCCCAGTATCAATGTCCTCCTCAATCTCCTCCAGGATCCCAGTATCAATGTCCTCCTCAATCTCCTCCAGGATCCCAGTATCAATGTCCTCCCAATCTCCTCCAGATCCAGTATCAATGTCCTCCTCAATCTCCTCCAGGATCCCAGTATCAATGTCCTCCTCAATCTCCTCCAGGATCCCAGTATCAATGTCCTCCTCAATCTCCTCCAGGATCCCAGTATCAATGTCCTCCTCAATCTCCTCCAGGATCCCAGTATCAATGTCCTCCTCAATCTCCTCCAGGATCCCAGTATCAATGTCCTCCTCAATCTCCTCCAGGATCCCAGTATCAATGTCTCCTCAATCTCCTCCAGGATCCCAGTATCAATGTCCTCCTCAATCTCCTCCAGGATCCCAGTATCAATGTCCTCTCAATCTCCTCCAGGATCCCAGTATCAATGTCCTCCTCAATCTCCTCCAGGATCCCAGTATCAATGTCCTCCTCAATCTCCTCCAGGATCCCAGTATCAATGTGCTCCTCAATCTCCTCCAGGATCCCAGTATCAATGTCCTCCTCAATCTCCTCCAGGATCCCAGTATCAATGTCCTCCTCAATCTCCTCCAGGATCCCAGTATCAATGTCCTCCTCAATCTCCTCCAGGATCCCAGTATCAATGTCCTCCTCAATCTCCTCCAGGATCCCAGTATCAATGTCCTCCTCAATCTCCTCCAGGATCCCAGTATCAATGTCCTCCTCAATCTCCTCCAGGATCCCAGTATCAATGTCCTCCTCAATCTCCGCCAGGATCCCAGTATCAATGTCCTCCTCAATCTCCTCCAGGATCCCAGTATCAATGTCCTCCTCAATCTCCTCCAGGATCCAGTATCAATGTCCTCCTCAATCTCCTCCAGGATCCCAGTATCAATGTCCTCCTCAATCTCCTCCAGGATCCCAGTATCAATGTCCTCCTCCAATCTCCTCCAGGATCCCAGTATCAATGTCCTCCTCAATCTCCTCCAGGATCCCAGTATCAATGTCCTCCTCAATCTCCCCAGGATCCCAGTATCAATGTCCTCCTCCAATCTCCTCCAGGATCCCAGTATCAATGTCCTCCTCAATCTCCTCCAGGATCCAGTATCAATGTCCTCCTCAATCTCCTCCAGGATCCCAGTATCAATGTGCCTCCTCAATCTCCTCCAGGTCCCAGTATCAATGTCCTCCTCAATCTCCTCCAGGATCCCAGTATCAATGTCCTCCTCAATCTCCTCCAGGATCCCAGTATCAATGTCCTCCTCAATCTCCTCCAGGATCCCAGTATCAATGTCCTCCTCAATCTCCTCCAGGATCCCAGTATCAATGTCCTCCCAATCTCCTCCAGGATCCCAGTATCAATGTCCTCCTCAATCTCCTCCAGGATCCCAGTATCAATGTCCTCCTCAATCTCCTCCAGGATCCCAGTATCAATGTCCTCCTCAATCTCCTCCAGGATCCCAGTATCAATGTCCTCCTCAATCTCCTCCAGGATCCCAGTATCAATGTCCTCCTCAATCTCCTCCAGGATCCCAGTATCAATGTCCTCCTCAATCTCCTCCAGGATCCCAGTATCAATGTCCTCCTCAATCTCCTCCAGGATCCCAGTATCAATGTCCTCCTCAATCTCCTCCAGGATCCAGTATCAATGTCCTCCTCAATCTCCTCCAGGATCCCAGTATCAATGTCCTCCTCAATCTCCTCCAGGATCCCAGTATCAATGTCCTCCTCAATCTCCTCCAGGATCCCAGTATCAATGTCCTCCTCAATCTCCTCCAGGATCCCAGTATCAATGTCCTCCTCAATCTCCTCCAGGATCCCAGTATCAATGTCCTCCTCAATCTCCTCCAGGATCCCAGTATCAATGTCCTCCTCAATCTCCTCCAGGATCCCAGTATCAATGTCCTCCTCAATCTCCTCCAGGATCCCAGTATCAATGTCCTCCTCAATCTCCTCCAGGATCCCAGTATCAATGTCCTCCTCAATCTCCTCCAGGATCCCAGTATCAATGTCCTCCTCAATCTCCTCCAGGATCCCAGTATCAATGTCCTCCTCAATCTCCTCCAGGATCCCAGTATCAATGTCCTCCTCAATCTCCTCCAGGATCCCAGTATCAATGTCCTCCTCAATCTCCTCCAGGATCCCAGTATCAATGTCCTCCTCAATCTCCTCCAGGATCCCAGTATCAATGTCCTCCTCAATCTCCTCCAGGAATCCCAGTATCAATGTCCTCCTCAATCTCCTCCAGGATCCCAGTATCAATGTCCTCCTCAATCTCCTCCAGGATCCCAGTATCAATGTCCTCCTCAATCTCCTCCAGGATCCCAGTATCATGTCTCCTCAATCTCCTCCAGGATCCCAGTATCAATGTCCTCCTCAATCTCCTCCAGGATCCCAGTATCAATGTCCTCCTCAATCTCCTCCAGATCCCAGTATCAATGTCCTCCTCAATCTCCTCCAGGATCCCAGTATCAATGTCCTCCTCAATCTCCTCCAGGATCCCAGTATCAATGTCCTCCACCAATCTCCTCCAGGATCCCAGTATCAATGTCCTCCTCAATCTCCTCCAGGATCCCAGTATCAATGTCCTCCTCAATCTCCTCCAGGATCCCAGTATCAATGTCCTCCTCAATCTCCTCCAGGATCCCAGTATCAATGTCCTCCTCAATCTCCTCCAGGATCCCAGTATCAATGTCCTCCTCAATCTCCTCCAGGATCCCAGTATCAATGTCCTCCTCAATCTCCTCCAGGATCCCAGTATCAATGTCCTCCTCAATCTCCTCCAGGATCCCAGTATCAATGTCCTCCTCAATCTCCTCCAGGATCCCAGTATCAATGTCCTCCTCAATCTCCTCCAGGATCCCAGTATCAATGTCCTCCTCAATCTCCTCCAGGATCCCAGTATCAATGTCCTCCCTCAATCTCCTCCAGGATCCCAGTATCAATGTCCTCCTCAATCTCCTCCAGGATCCCAGTATCAATGTCCTCCTCAATCTCCTCCAGGATCCCAGTATCAATGTCCTCCTCAATCTCCTCCAGGATCCCAGTATCAATGTCCTCCTCAATCTCCTCCAGGATCCCAGTATCAATGTCCTCCTCAATCTCCTCCAGGATCCCAGTATCAATGTCCTCCTCAATCTCCTCCAGGATCCCAGTATCAATGTCCTCCTCAATCTCCTCCAGGATCCCAGTATCAATGTCCTCCTCAATCTCCTCCAGGATCCCAGTATCAATGTCCTCCCCAATCTCCTCCAGGATCCCAGTATCAATGTCCTCCTCAATCTCCTCCAGATCCCAGTATCAATGTCCTCCTCAATCTCCTCCAGGATCCCAGTATCAATGTCCTCCCAATCTCCTCCAGGATCCCAGTATCAATGTCCTCCTCAATCTCCTCCAGGATCCCAGTATCAATGTCCTCCTCAATCTCCTCCAGGATCCCAGTATCAATGTCCTCCTCATTCTCCTCCAGGATCCCAGTATCAATGTCCTCCTCATCTCCTCCAGGATCCCAGTATCAATGTCCTCCTCAATCTCCTCCAGGATCCCAGTAGCAATGTCCTCCTCAATCTCCTCCAGGATCCCAGTATCAATGTCCTCCTCAATCTCCTCCAGGATCCCAGTGTCAATGTCCTCCTCAATCTCCTCCAGGATCCCAGTATCAATGTCCTCCTCAATCTCCTCCAGGATCCCAGTATCAATGTCCTCCTCAATCTCCTCCAGGATCCCAGTATCAATGTCCTCCTCAATCTCCTCCAGGATCCCAGTATCAATGTCCTCCCAATCTCCTCCAGGATCCCAGTATCAATGTCCCTCCTCAATCTCCTCCAGGATCCCAGTATCAATGTCCTCCCCAATCTCCTCCAGGATCCCAGTATCATGTCCTCCTCAATCTCCTCCAGGATCCCAGTATCAATGTCCTCCTCAATCTCCTCCAGGATCCCAGTATCAATGTCCTCCTCAATCTCCTCCAGGATCCCAGTATCAATGTCCTCCTCAATCTCTCCAGGATCCCAGTATCAATGTCCTCCTCAATCTGCTCCAGGATCCCAGTATCAATGTCCTCCTCAATCTCCTCCAGGATCCCAGTATCAATGTCCTCCTCATTCTCCTCCAGGATCCCAGTATCATGTCCTCCTCAATCTCCTCCAGGATCCCAGTATCAATGTCCTCCTCAATCTCCTCCAGGATCCCAGTATCAATGTCCTCCTCAATCTCCTCCAGGATCCCAGTATCAATGTCCTCCTCAATCTCCTCCAGGATCCCAGTATCAATGTCCTCCTCAATCTCCTCCAGGATCCCAGTATCAATGTGCTCCCTCAATCTCCTCCAGGATCCCAGTATCAATGTCCTCCTCAATCTCCTCCAGGATCCCAGTATCAATGTCCTCCTCAATCTCCTCCAGATCCCAGTATCAATGTCCTCCTCAATCTCCTCCAGATCCCAGTATCAATGTCCTCCTCAATCTCCTCCAGGATCCCAGTATCAATGTCCTCCTCAATCTCCTCCAGGATCCCAGTATCAAGTCCTCCTCAATCTCCTCCAGGATCCCAGTATCAATGTCCTCCTCAATCTCCTCCAGGATCCCAGTATCAATGTCCTCCTCAATCTCCTCCAGGATCCCAGTATCAATGTCCTCCTCAATCTCCTCCAGGATCCCAGTATCAATGTCCTCCTCAATCTCCTCCAGGATCCCAGTATCAATGTCCTCCTCAATCTCCTCCAGGATCCCAGTATCAACGTCCTCCTCAATCTCCTCCAGGATCCCAGTATCAATGTCCTCCTCAATCTCCTCCAGGATCGCAGTATCAATGTCCTCCTGAATCTCCTCCAGGATCCCAGTATCAATGTCCTCCTCAATCTCCTCCAGATCGCAGTATCAATGTCCTCCTCAATCTCCTCCAGGATCCCAGTATCAATGTCCTCCTCAATCTCCTCCAGGATCCCAGTATCAATGTCCTCCCCAATCTCCTCCAGGATCCCAGTATCAATGTCCTCCTCAATCTCCTCCAGGATCCCAGTATCAATGTCCTCCTCAATCTCCTCCAGGATCCCAGTATCAATGTCCTCCTCAATCTCCTCCAGGATCCCAGTATCAATGTCCTCCTCAATCTCCTCCAGGATCCAAGTATCAATGTCCTCCTCAATCTCCTCCAGGATCCCAGTATCAATGTCCTCCTCAATCTCCTCCAGGATCCCAGTATCAATGTCCTCCCCAATCTCCTCCAGGATCCCAGTATCAATGTCCTCCTCAATCTCCTCCAGGATCCCAGTATCAATGTCCTCCTCAATCTCCTCCAGGATCCCAGTATCAATGTCCTCCTCAATCTGCTCCAGGCTCCCAGTATCAATGTCCTCCTCCATCTCCTCCAGGATCCCAGTATCAATGTCCTCCTCATCTCCTCCTGGATCCCAGTATCAATGTCCTCCTCAATCTCCTCCACGATCCCAGTATCAATGTCCTCCTCAATCTCCTCCAGGATCCCAGTATCAATGTCCTCCTCAATCTACTCCAGGATCCCAGTATCAATGTCCTCCCCAATCTCCTCCAGGATCCCAGTATCAATGTCCTCCTCAATCTCCTCCAGGATCCCAGTATCAATGTCCTCCTCAATCTCCTCCAGGATCCCAGTATCAATGTCCTCCTCAATCTCCTCCAGGATCCCAGTATCAATGTCCTCCTCAATCTCCTCCAGGATCCCAGTATCAATGTCCTCCTCAATCCCCTCCAGGATCCCAGTATCAATGTCCTCCTCCATTTCCTCCAGGATCCCAGTATTAATGTCCTCCTCAATCTACTCCAGGATCCCAGTATCAATGTCCTCCCCAATCTCCTCCAGGATCCCAGTATCAATGTCCTCCTCAATCTCCTCCAGGATCCCAGTATCAATGTCCTCCTCAATCTCCTCCAGGGATCCCAGTATCAATGTCCTCCTCAATCTCCTCCAGGATCCCAGTATCAATGTCCTCCTCAATCTCCTCCAGGATCCCAGTATCAATGTCCTCCTCAATCTCCTCCAGGATCCCAGTATCAATGTCCTCCTCAATCTCCTCCAGGATCCCAGTATCAATGTCCTCCTCAATCTCCTCCAGGATCCCAGTATCAATGTCCTCCTCAATCTCCTCCAGGATCCCAGTATCAATGTCCTCCCTCAATCTCCTCCAGGATCCCAGTATCAATGTCCTCCTCAATCTCCTCCAGGATCCCAGTATCAATGTCCTCCTCAATCTCCTCCAGGATCCCAGTATCAATGTCCTCCTCAATCTCCTCCAGGATCCCAGTATCAATGTCCTCCTCAATCTCCTCCAGGATCCCAGTATCAACTGTCTCCTCAATCTCCTCCAGGATCCCAGTATCAATGTCCTCCTCAATCTCCTCCAGGATCCCAGTATCAATGTCCTCCTCAATCTCCTCCAGGATCCCAGTATCAATATCCTCCTCAATCTCCGCCAGGATCCCAGTATCAATGTCCTCCTCAATCTCCTCCAGGATCCCAGTATCAATGTCCTCCTCAATCTCCTCCAGGATCCCAGTATCAATGTCCTCCTCAATCTCCGCCAGGATCCCAGTATCAATGTCCTCCCCAATCTCCTCCAGGATCCCAGTATCAATGTCCTCCTCAATCTGCTCCAGGATCCCAGTATCAATGCTCCTCCTCAATCTCCTCCAGGATCCAGTATCAATGTCCTCCTCAATCTCCTCCAGGATCCCAGTATCAATGTCCTCCTCAATCTCCTCCAGGATCCCAGTATCAATGTCCTCCTCAATCTCCTCCAGGATCCCAGTATCAATGTCCTCCTCAATCTCCTCCAGGATCCCAGTATCAATGTCCTCCTCAATCTCCTCCAGGATCCCAGTATCAATGTCCTCCTCAATCTCCTCCAGGATCCCAGTATCAATGTCCTCCTCAATCTCCTCCAGGATCCCAGTATCAATGTCCTCCTCAATCTCCTCCAGGATCCCAGTATCAATGTCCTCCTCAATCTCCTCCAGGATCCCAGTATCAATGTCCTCCTCAATCTCCTCCAGGATCCCAGTATCAATGTCCTCCTCAATCTCCTCCAGGATCCCAGTATCAATGTCCTCCCCAATCTGCTCCAGGATCCCAGTATCAATGTCCTCCTCAATCTCCTCCAGGATCCCAGTATCAATGTCCTCCTCAATCTCCTCCAGGATCCCAGTATCAACGTCCTCCTCAATCTCCTCCAGGATCCCAGTATCAATGTCCTCCTCAATCTCCTCCAGGATCCCAGTATCAATGTCCTCCTCAATCTCCTCCAGGATCCCAGTATCAATGTCCTCCTCAAACTCCTCCAGGATCCCAGTATCAATGTCCTCCTCAATCTCCTCCAGGATCCCAGTATCAATGTCCTCCTCAATCTCCTCCAGGATCCCAGTATCAATGTCCTCCTCATCTCCTCCAGGATCCCAGTATCAATGTCCTCCTCAATCTCTCCAGGATCCCAGTATCAATGTCCTCCTCAATCTCCTCCAGGATCCCAGTATCAATGTCCTCCTCAATCTCCTCCAGGATCCCAGTATCAATGTCCTCCTCAATCTGCTCCAGGATCCCAGTATCAATGTCCTCCTCAATCTGCTCCAGGATCCCAGTATCAATGTCCTCCTCAATCTCCTCCAGGATCCCAGTATCAATGTCCTCCTCAATCTCCTCCAGGATCCCAGTGTCAATGTCCTCCTCAATCTCCTCCAGGATCCCAGTATCAATGTCCTCCCAATCTCCTCCAGGATCCCAGTCTCAATGTCCTCCTCAATCTCCTCCAGGAACCCATTATCAATGTCCTCCTCAATCTCCTCCAGGATCGCAGTATCAATGTCCTCCTCAATCTCCTCCAGGATCCCAGTATCAATGTCCTCCTCAATCTCCTCCAGGATCGCAGTATCAATGTCCTCCTCAATCTCCTCCAGGATCCCAGTATCAATGTCCTCCTCAATCTCCTCCAGGAACCCATTATCAATGTCCTCCTCAATCTCCTCCAGGATCGCAGTATCAATGTCCTCCTCAATCTCCTCCAGGATCCCAGTATCAATGTCCTCCTCAATCTCCTCCAGGATCGCAGTATCAATGTCCTCCTCAATCTCCTCCAGGATCCCAGTGTCAATGTCCTCCTCAATCTCCTCCAGGATCCCAGTATCAATGTCCTCCTCAATCTCCTCCAGGATCCCAGTGTCAATGTCCTCCTCAATCTCCTCCAGGATCCCAGTATCAATGTCCTCCCCAATCTCCTCCAGGATCCCAGTCTCAATGTCCTCCTCAATCTCCTCCAGGAACCCATTATCAAGTCCTCCTCAATCTCCTCCAGGATCGCAGTATCAATGTCCTCCTCAATCTCCTCCAGGATCCCAGTATCAATGTCCTCCTCAATCTCCTCCAGGATCGCAGTATCAATGTCCTCCTCAATCTCCTCCAGGATCCCAGTATCAATGTCCTCCTCAATCTCCTCCAGGAACCCATTATCAATGTCCTCCTCAATCTCCTCCAGGATCGCAGTATCAATGTCCTCCTCAATCTCCTCCAGGATCCCAGTATCAATGTCCTCCTCAATCTCCTCCAGGATCGCAGTATCAATGTCCTCCTCAATCTCCTCCAGGATCCCAGTATCAATGTCCTCCTCAATCTCCTCCAGGATCCCAGTATCAATGTCCTCCTCAATCTCCTCCAGGAACCCATTATCAATGTCCTCCTCAATCTCCTCCAGGATCGCAGTATCAATGTCCTCCTCAATCTCCTCCAGGATCCCAGTATCAATGTCCTCCTCAATCTCCTCCAGGATCGCAGTATCAATGTCCTCCTCAATCTCCTCCAGGATCCCAGTGTCAATGTCCTCCTCAATCTCCTCCAGGATCCCAGTATCAATGTCCTCCTCAATCTCCTCCAGGATCCCAGTGTCAATGTCCTCCTCAATCTCCTCCAGGATCCCAGTATCAATGTCCTCCCCAATCTCCTCCAGGATCCCAGTCTCAATGTCCTCCTCAATCTCCTCCAGGAACCCATTATCAATGTCCTCCTCAATCTCCTCCAGGATCGCAGTATCAATGTCCTCCTCAATCTCCTCCAGGATCCCAGTATCAATGTCCTCCTCAATCTCCTCCAGGATCGCAGTATCAATGTCCTCCTCAATCTCCTCCAGGATCCCAGTATCAATGTCCTCCTCAATCTCCTCCAGGAACCCAGTATCAATGTCCTCCTCAATCTCCTCCAGGATCGCAGTATCAATGTCCTCCTCAATCTCCTCCAGGATCCCAGTATCAATGTCCTCCTCAATCTCCTCCAGGATCCCAGTATCAATGTCCTCCTCAATCTCCTCCAGGATCCCAGTATCAATGTCCTCCTCAATCTCCTCCAGGATCCCAGTATCAATGTCCTCCTCAATCTCCTCCAGGATCCCAGTATCAATGTCCTCCTCAATCTCCTCCAGGATCCCAGTATCAATGTCCTCCTCAATCTCCTCCAGGATCCCAGTATCAATGTCCTCCTCAATCTCCTCCAGGATCCCAGTATCAATGTCCTCCTCAATCTCCTCCAGGATCCCAGTATCAATGTCCTCCTCAATCTCCTCCAGGATCCCAGTATCAATGTCCTCCTCAATCTCCTCCAGGAACCCAGTATCAATGTCCTCCTCAATCTCCTCCAGGATCCCAGTATCAATGTCCTCCTCAATCTCCTCCAGGATCCCAGTATCAATGTCCTCCTCAATCTCCTCCAGGATCCCAGTATCAATGTCCTCCTCAATCTCCTCCAGGATCCCAGTATCAATGTCCTCCTCAATCTCCTCCAGGATCCCAGTATCAATGTCCTCCTCAATCTCCTCCAGGATCCCAGTATCAATGTCCTCCTCAATCTCCTCCAGGATCCCAGTATCAATGTCCTCCTCAATCTCCTCCAGGATCCCAGTATCAATGTCCTCCTCAATCTCCTCCAGGATCCCAGTATCAATGTCCTCCTCAATCTCCTCCAGGATCCCAGTATCAATGTCCTCCTCAATCTCCTCCAGGATCCCAGTATCAATGTCCTCCTCAATCTCCTCCAGGATCCCAGTATCAATGTCCTCCCCAATCTCCTCCAGGATCCCAGTATCAATGTCCTCCTCAATCTCCTCCAGGATCCCAGTATTAATGTCCTCCTCAATCTCCTCCAGGATCCCAGTATTAATGTCCTCCTCAATCTCCTCCAGGATCCCAGTATCAATGTCCTCCTCAATCTCCTCCAGGATCCCAGTATCAATGTCCTCCTCAATCTCCTCCAGGATCCCAGTATCAATGTCCTCCTCAATCTGCTCCAGGATCCCAGTATCAATGTCCTCCTCAATCTGCTCCAGGATCCCAGTATCAATGTCCTCCTCAATCTCCTCCAGGATCCCAGTATCAATGTCCTCCTCAATCTCCTCCAGGATCCCAGTGTCAATGTCCTCCTCAATCTCCTCCAGGATCCCAGTATCAATGTCCTCCCCAATCTCCTCCAGGATCCCAGTCTCAATGTCCTCCTCAATCTCCTCCAGGAACCCATTATCAATGTCCTCCTCAATCTCCTCCAGGATCGCAGTATCAATGTCCTCCTCAATCTCCTCCAGGATCCCAGTATCAATGTCCTCCTCAATCTCCTCCAGGATCGCAGTATCAATGTCCTCCTCAATCTCCTCCAGGATCCCAGTATCAATGTCCTCCTCAATCTCCTCCAGGAACCCATTATCAATGTCCTCCTCAATCTCCTCCAGGATCCCAGTATCAATGTCCTCCTCAATCTCCTCCAGGATCCCAGTATCAATGTCCTCCTCAATCTCCTCCAGGATCCCAGTATCAATGTCCTCCTCAATCTCCTCCAGGATCCCAGTATCAATGTCCTCTTCAATCTCCTCCAGTATTAATGCCATCACGGCATTTAGTTTACTCTTTTTTTTGCCAAATTAACTGCTCTAAGTTTTTCTTTTTATTCCTCATAATATCTCTCATCTCACTCTCCCTCACCCCAGGGTTTCCCTCCCCTCCGAGATCCTCCTCTTTGGTGAAGACCGGTGTGAAGTATTTATTGAATGTATCTGTCATTTGATCATCTACAGATTGACAGTTCTCTGTCTCAGGGAGCCTGCTCACTCTTAACAATTCCCTTTTAACCTGGAACATTACTCACTCTTCATTCTGATGTTTTTTGATGATTTTCCTCATACTCTCAGCATTTCTCTCTCCTGCTCTTATATCTCTTCTTATTTTTCTCATATTCCCCTTTCGTTTCTTTCATTATTATTCTGATATTCCTCACAGGCCTTCTCAGCTCTTGATGCTGAAACCGTCATCCGTGTCTAATTTAACTCCAGACTCGAGTATTCCAGCGCTCTCCCGGCCTGCCTCCCATCTCCCGCCCTCCAGAAACTTCAGCTCAACCAAAGCCCTGCTGCCCCGTGTCCGAACTCGCACCAAGTCCCGTTCACCCATCGCCCCCTGTGCTCACTGACCTACACTGGCTCCCGGTCCGGCAACGACTCGATTTTAAAATTCTCATCCTTGTGTTCAAATCTCTCCATGGCCCTCGCCCCTCCCTATCTCTGTAATCTCCTCCAACCCTACAACCCTCCGAGATCTCTGCGCTCCTCCAATTCTGGCCTCTTGCGCA
Organism: Squalus acanthias; assembly: GCA_030390025.1. NCBI lineage: Eukaryota > Metazoa > Chordata > Chondrichthyes > Squaliformes > Squalidae > Squalus > Squalus acanthias. Next base: position 19,710 of record JASTWF010001608.1, on the reverse strand, counting down.
TCCCCTGATTTTAATCGCTCCACCATTGGCGGCCGTGTCTTCAGCTGCCTGGGCCCCGAGCTCTGGAATTCCCTCCCTAAACCTCTCCGCCTCTCTCTCCTCCTTTAAGATGCTCCTTAAAACCGACCTCTTTGACCAAGCTTTTGGTCACCTGCCCTAATTTCTCCTTATGTGGCTCGGTGTTTGATAATCGCTCCTGTGAAACGCCCTGGGGCATTTTACTGCGCTATATAAATAATAACAACAACAACTTGCATTGATATAGCGCCTTTAACGTAGTAAATGAGGAGAGGGGGTTGGTGGGAAAGAGATTTGTACAAAGCCCACGTGAGGTCTCGTTCCATTTGATTTATTTTAAAAGCCTGCCATCTCTTTAAAGGCAGTGGGCCAGGCAGTGAGCTGGGTTCAGTGCCAGAGCAAGCACAGCGTTTACAAGTGATTCATTATCAGGGCTCTGTTAAAGAGGAGGGACTGAGTGTACAGATCAGCAATATAAAAACAGGCCAGTCACGGACATCATGAAATCTCAGCAGCCCCGCTCTCCACACACGGCCTTTCTCACTCTGTCCCTCTCCCTTTCTCATTCACTCTCCTCCTCTCTCGCTCCGTTCCTATAATCTAGCTCCCAACTCTCACTTGCTATCTCCTCACACTCTATCTCTCTTTCTCTCTCCTGTCACTTTCTTTCTTTCTCTGACTGCCTCACAACTCTTCTCTGTCTCTTTGTTACTCTCTGTCACTCTTTCTGTTTCTGTCTCTCTCTCTCTGTGTCTCTCTCCGTCTCTCTGTTTCTCTCTCTCTCTGTCTCTCTGTTTCTGTCTCTCTCTCTCTGTGTCTCTCTCTGTCTCGGTCTCTCTCTCTCCGTCTCTCTGTTTCTCTCTCTCTCTCTCTCTCTCTCTCTCTCTCTCTCTCTCTCTCTATCTCTCTCTGTTTCTATCTGCCTCTTTTCCATCGTCTGTTACTTCTCTATTTTCTCCTTTTCTCTCCCTTTCACATCCACTCCTTCCCTGACACCATCTTGTGGTTTGTCTCATTCAGTTTAAGCCTCTGTCTATTTCTGACACTGACTCTGTCACCCACTATCATTGTTAACAGAGAAGCACAAAGTGATTCCTTTCAAATACAGTGGTCACCCAGCACTGATTCATGTTAATATTTCAGGGCAGTTAACCTGTCTCCAAACAGACCCCTCCTCATTAGTTAGAGAGATTCACACACTCACTCTCACACACACACTCACACAGACACTCCCACACACACTCACACTCACACACACACACACTCACACACACACACTCTGACACACACTCACACTCTCACACACACTCACACAGACACTCACACTCACACACACTTACACACACACTCTCACACACACTCACTCTCACACACTCACACTAACACACACACACTAATACATACACACACTGACACACTCTCACACACACACACACACATTTACACACTCACACACACACAGACACACACACACACACACTCACAAACTCTCACACGCACACTCACACATACACACACACACTCACACTCACTCACTCGCTTACACACACACACTCAAACACTCGCACAGACTCTCACACACATTCTGACTCACACACTCGCTCTCACACACTCACAAATTCACACATACACTCTCTCTCACACACTCAGACACTCACACTCACAAACACTCACACACTCACACACACTCACACTCACTCTCACACTCACACACACTCACACTCTCACACTCACATAAACACTCAGATACTCACACTCACACACTCACACAGACTCTCTCACACTCACACACTCACACTCACACACTCAGAGACACACACACACTCCCACACACTCACACTCACACACACTCACACACTCACATACACTCACACTCACACACACTCCCACTCACACTCACACACACTCTCACTCACACTCACACACAGACACATACACTCACACACTCAGACTCCCACACTCACACACACTCACACACATCTTACACACACACTCACAATCACACACACACACACAGACACACTCACTCTCACACTCACACACACACACACTCTCACACACACTCACACACTCACTCACACACACACACTCACACACTCACACACACTCACACTCACACTCACACACACACTCACACTCACACACACTCACACAATCACACACTCACTCACACACTCACATTCACACAAATA
>JASTWF010001608.1:0-15000 GCA_030390025.1 Squalus acanthias | reverse complement strand
CACACCCACACACTCACACTCACACACTCACACACTCACACTCACACTCACACACTCACACACACTCACACTCACACACTCACACACACTCACACACTCACACACACTCACACTCACACACTCACACACACTCACACACTCACACTCACACACACACACACTCACACACTCACACACTCACACTCACACTCACACACTCACACACTCACACTCACACACACGCACACACTCACACTCACACACTCACACACACTCACACACTCACACTCACACTCACACACTCACACACACTCACACTCACACACTCACACACACTCACACACTCACACTCACACACTCACACACACTCACGCACTCACACACTCACACACACTCACACACTCACACACTCACACTCACACACACACACACTCACACTCACACACTCACACACACTCACACTCACACACTCACACTCACACACACACACACTCACACTCACACACTCACACACACTCACACACTCACACACTCACACTCACACTCACACACTCACACACACTCACTCTCACACTCACACACACACTCACACACTCACACTCACACACTCACTCACACACTCACATTCACACAAATACACTCACACTCACACAGACACACACCAACACACACTCATGCAAACACACTCACACACACACACTTACACACACACACTCACAGACACACACAGGCACACACAGGCACACACACAGACACACTCTCACACAGACACACACCAACACACACTCATGCAAGCACACTCACTCTCACACTCACACGTACACTCACACACACACACTTACACACACACACTCACAGACACACACACACACTCACGCACACACACTCATACACACACTCACACGCACAAAGACACACACTAACACACACACTCTCACACTCACAAATTCACACATACACTCTCACACACACACTCACACACTCACACACATCTTACACATACACTCACACACACTTACACACACAATCACACACACTCACACACTTACACTCACACACTTACACACATTCACACACACACTCTCTCTCTCACACACACACAGACACTCTCTCTCACACACACACACACATTCACTCACACACACTCACAAACTCACACACACACACTCACACTAACTCACACTCTCACACTCACACTAACTCACTCTCACACTCATTCACTCACACACTCTCACACTTAATCACAAGCACTCAGTCACTCACACACACAAAAACACACACACACAAACACACACACGCTCACACTCACATACACACACACTCACACACACTCACACACACACTCACACACTTACACACTCACGCTCTCACACGCACACACACACACTCACACACACACACTCACACACACACACAGACACACACACACATACACTCACATGCTCACTCTCAGACTCACACACACACTCACACTCACACACTCACTCTCACATGCACGCACACACGCAGACACACTCACTCACAAACTCACACACACACACTCACTCACACACTTTCACACTTACTCACTCACTCACACTCACACACAAACACTCACACTCTCACAGTCACTCACACATACAAAGACACACACACACACTAACACTCACACACTCTCACACTCTCACACGCACACAGACACACTCACTCACACTCACACTCACTCACACTCACACACATTCACACACAGACACGCACACAGACACACTCACACACAAACACACACACTCACACACTCACACTCACACACTCACACTCACACACACACTCACACACACTCACACACACACACTTACACACACGCACTCACACTCACACACACTCACACTCACACACTCACACACATTCACACACTTACACACACACAGACACACACACAAACACACACTCACACACACACACACTCACACACAGACACGCACACAGACACACTCACACACTCACACTCACACACTCACACTGTCACACACAGACACACACACTCACACATACACACACACACGCGCTCACACACTCACACTCACAAACACACACACTCACACTCTCTCTCACACACACACTCACTCACACTCACACACTCACACTCACACTCACACACACACTCACACTCATACACACAGACCCACACACTCACACTCACAAACACACACACTCACACTCTCTCTCACACACACACTCACTCACACTCACACACTCACACTCACACACACTCACACTCATACACACAGACCCACACACTCACACATGCACACACGCACACAGAGACACACACACACTCACACACACACTCACACACACTCACACACACACACTCACACACACACACTCACAGACACTCACACACACACACTCACACACACTCACACACACACACTCACACACACACTCTCACACACACTCTCACACTCATACACACACAGATTCCATCATGTCGCACGCTCTACCTGTCTGTCTATCGCTCCCATGGGTGGTTTCTGCTCTGTAATGGATGAAGGCAGCAGCTGATCTGGGACAAGACATGGATCTTAAACAGATCGATATGGGCTCCGAGTGCCAATTAACTGCAGTTTGCTAGATTGGTCCCAAGACACTTCTTCAACCATTCCGTGTGTGTGTCTGTCTGTGAGTGTGTGTGTGAGAATGTGAGTGTGTGTGTGTGAGAATGTGAGTGTGTGTGAGTGAGTGTTTGTGTGTGTCTGTGTGAGCGAGTGTGTGTGAATGTGTGAGTGTGAGTGTGTGTGAGTCTGTGTGAGTGTGAGTGTGCGTGAGTGTCTGTGAGTGTGTGTGTGTGAGTGAGTGAGTGTGAGTGTGCGTGTGTGTGAGTGTGTGTGGGTGTGTGTGAGTGTGCGTGAGTGTGAGTGAGTGTGAGTGTGCGTGAGTGTCTGTGAGTGTGTGTGTGTGTGAGTGAGTGTGAGTGTGTGTGTGTGTGAGTGAGTGAGTGTGAGTGTGCGTGTGTGTGAGTGTGTGTGGGTGTGTGTGAGTGTGCGTGAGTGTGAGTGAGTGTGAGTGTGCGTGAGTGTCTGTGAGTGTGTGTGTGTGTGTGTGAGTGAGTGTGAGTGTGCGTGAGTGTGAGTGAGTGTGAGTGTGCGTGTGTGTGTGAGTGTGTGTGAGTGTGTGTGGGTGTGTGTGAGTGTGCGTGAGTGTGAGTGTGCGTGTGTGTGAGTGTGTGTGGGTGTGTGTGAGTGTGCGTGTGTGTGAGTGAGTGTGAGTGTGCGTGTGTGTGAGTGTGTGTGGGTGTGTGTGAGTGTGAGTGTGTGTGAGTGTGTGAGTGTGAGTGTGTGTGAGTGTGTGGCTGTGTGTGAGTGTGCGTGAGCGAGTGTGTGTGAATGTGTGAGTGTGAGTGTGCGTGAGTGTGTGTGAGTGTGTGTGAGTGTGCGTGAGTGTGAGTGAGTGTGAGTGTGAGTGTGTGTGTGTGATTTTGAGTGAGTGTGAGTGTGAGTGTGTGTGAGTGTGTGTGGGTGTGTGTGAGTGTGCGTGAGTGTGAGTGTGTGTGAGTGTGTGTGGGTGTGTGTGAGTGTGAGTGAGTGTGAGTGTGCGTGTGTGTGAGTGTGTGTGGGTGTGTGTGAGTGTGCGTGAGTGTGAGTGTGTGTGAGTGTGTGTGGGTGTGTGTGAGTGTGAGTGAGTGTGAGTGAGTGTGAGTGTGCGTGTGTGTGTGAGTGTGTGTGAGTGTGTGTGGGTGTGTGTGAGTGTGTGTGTGAGTGAGTGTGAGTGAGTGTGAGAGTGTGAGTGAGTGTGAGTGTGTGTGAGTGAGTGTGAGTGTGCGTGTGTGTGAGTGTGTGTGGGTGTGTGTGAGGGTGTGTGTGAGTGTGAGTGTGTGTGAGTGAGTGTGAGTGTGCGTGTGTGTGAGTGTGAGAGTGTATCTCGGGGGTACACTCACTGCCCAGGGGGTACACTCTCTGCCCAGGGGGTACACACACTGCCCAGGGGGTACACTCTCTGCCCAGGGGGTACACTCACTGCTCAGGGGGTACACACACTGCCCAGGGGGTACACTCACTGCCCAGGGGGTACACTCACTGCTCAGGGGGTACACTCACTGCCCAGGGGGTACACTCTCTGCCCAGGGGGTACACTCACTGCTCAGGGGGTACACACACTGCCCAGGGGGTACACTCACTGCCCAGGGGGACACTCACTGCCCAGGGGTACACTCTCTGCCCAGGGGGTACACTCACTGCCCAGGGGGACACTCACTGCCCAGGGGTACACTCTCTGCCCAGGGGGTACACTCACTGCCCAGGGGGTACACTCACTGCCCAGGGGTACACTCTCTGCCCAGGGGGTACACTCACTGTCCAGGGGGTACACTCAATGCCCAGGGGGTACACTCACTGCCCAGGGGGTACACTCATTGCCCAGGGGGTACACTCACTGTCCAGGGGGTACACTCACTGTCCAGGGGGTACACTCATTGCCCAGGGGGTACACTCACTGTCCAGGGGGTACACTCATTGCCCAGGGGGTACACTCACTGCCCAGGGGGTACACTCACTGCCCGGGGGTACACTCATTGCCCAGGGGGTACACTCACTGTCCAGGGGGTACACTCATTGCCCAGGGGGTACACTCACTGCCCAGGGGGTACACTCTCTGCCCAGGGGGTACACACACTGCCCAGGGGGTACACTCACTGCCCAGGGGGTACACTCATTGCCCAGGGGGTACACTCACTGCCCAGGGGGTACACTCACTGTCCAGGGGGTACACTCTCTGCCCAGGGGGTACACACACTGCCCAGGGGGTACACTCACTGCCCGGGGGTACACTCATTGCCCAGGGGGTACACTCACTGCCCAGGGGGTACACTCACTGCCCAGGGGGTTACACTCACTGCCCAGCGGGACACTCACTGCCCAGGGGATACACTCACTGCCCAGCGGGACACTCACTGCCCAGGGGGTACACTCACTGCCCGGGGGTACACTCACTGCCCAGGGGATACACTCACTGCCCAGCGGGACACTCACTGCGGGGCCAGGTTTTGTGAATTGGGGACATTGTTTGCCGGGGACAGTCCCTCATCTGGGGACTGTCCCTGGAAAATGCTGCCATATGATCACCCTACCCTGCGGGTGTGAGTGTCAGTGTGAGTGTGTGTGTCAGCGTGTCAGTGAGTGTGTTAGTGTGTGTGTGTCAGTGTGAGTGTGTGTGTCAGCGTGTCAGTGAGTGTGTTAGTGTGTGTGTGTCAGTGTGAGTGTGTGTGTCAGTGTGTCAGTGAGTGTGTTAGTGTGTGTGTGTCAGTGTGAGTGTGTGTGTCAGCGTGTCAGTGAGTGTGTTAGTGTGTGTGTGTCAGTGTGAGTGTGTGTGTCAGCGTGTCAGTGAGTGTGTTAGTGTGTGTGTGTGTCAGTGTGAGTGTGTGTGTCAGTGTGTCAGTGTGTCAGTGAGTGTGTTAGTGTGTGTGTGTCAGTGTGTGAGTGTGTGTCAGCGTGTCAGTGAGTGTGTTAGTGTGTGTGTGTCAGTGTGAGTGTGTGTGTCAGTGAGTGTGTTAGTGTGTGTGTGTCAGTGTGAGTGTGTGTGTCAGCGTGTCAGTGAGTGTGTTAGTGTGTGTGTGTCAGTGTGAGTGTGTGTGTCAGTGTGTCAGTGTGTCAGTGAGTGTGTTAGTGTGTGTGTGTCAGTGTGAGTGTGTGTGTCAGCGTGTCAGTGAGTGTGTTAGTGTGTGTGTGTCAGTGTGAGTGTGTGTGTCAGCGTGTCAGTGAGTGTGTTAGTGTGTGTGTGTGTCAGTGTGAGTGTGTGTGTCAGTGTGTCAGTGTGTCAGTGAGTGTGTTAGTGTGTGTGTGTCAGTGTGTGAGTGTGTGTCAGTGAGTGTGTTAGTGTGTGTGTGTCAGTGTGAGTGTGTGTGTCAGTGTGTCAGTGAGTGTGTTAGTGTGTGTGTGTCAGTGTGAGTGTGTGTGTCAGCGTGTCAGTGAGTGTGTTAGTGTGTGTGTGTCAGTGTGAGTGTGTGTGTCAGCGTGTCAGTGAGTGTGTTAGTGTGTGTGTGTCAGTGTGAGTGTGTGTGTCAGTGTGTCAGTGAGTGTGTTAGTGTGTGTGTGTCAGTGTGAGTGTGTGTCAGTGTGTCAGCGTGTCAGTGAGTGTGTTAGTGTGTGTGTGTCAGTGTGAGTGTGTGTGTCAGTGTGTCAGCGTGTCAGTGAGTGTGTTAGTGTGTGTGTGTCAGTGTGAGTGTGTTAGTGTGTGTGTGTCAGTGTGAGTGTGTGTGTCAGTGTGTCAGCGTGTCAGTGAGTGTGTTAGTGTGTGTGTGTCAGTGTGAGTGTGTGTGTCAGTGTGTCAGCGTGTCAGTGAGTGTGTTAGTGTGTGTGTGTCAGTGTGAGTGTGTTAGTGTGTGTGTGTCAGTGTGAGTGTGTGTGTCAGCGTGTCAGTGAGTGTGTTAGTGTGTGTGTGTCAGTGTGAGTGTGTTAGTGTGTGTGTGTCAGTGTGAGTGTGTGTGTCAGTGTGTCAGCGTGTCAGTGAGTGTGTTAGTGTGTGTGTGTCAGTGTGTGTGTCAGTGTGTCAGTGTGTCAGTGAGTGTGTTAGTGTGTGTGTGTCAGTGTGAGTGTGTGTGTCAGCGTGTCAGTGAGTGTGTTAGTGTGTGTGTGTCAGTGTGAGTGTGTTAGTGTGTGTGTGTCAGTGTGAGTGTGTGTGTCAGCGTGTCAGTGAGTGTGTTAGTGTGTGTGTGTCAGTGTGAGTGTGTTAGTGTGTGTGTGTCAGTGTGAGTGTGTGTGTCAGTGTGTCAGTGTGTCAGTGAGTGTGTTAGTGTGTGTGTGTCAGTGTGAGTGTGTGTGTCAGTGTGTCAGCGTGTCAGTGAGTGTGTTAGTGTGTGTGTGTCAGTGTGAGTGTGTGTGTCAGTGTATCAGCGTGTCAGTGAGTGTGTTAGTGTGTGTGTGTCAGTGTGAGTGTGTTAGTGTGTGTGTGTCAGTGTGAGTGTGTTAGTGTGTGTGTGTCAGTGTGAGTGTGTGTGTCAGTGTGTCAGCGTGTCAGTGAGTGTGTTAGTGTGTGTGTGTCCCTGCACAGAGCTCAGCTTTGAACGAACACCCTCGGCAGTTGTCCTGTGGATCTTTGGTCCATTGAACGCCCAGTGCAGGTTACGGCTCTGCTCTCTGCTACAGCTGTCGCTGCCTGTCTGCAATCCCAGCCCAGCCCGGAGGGCTTGCTTGCTCGGCTCCCCTTCCTGCACTCTCCCTGTGAGCACACTGCCCGTGGAACAATGGGAAGTGCCGACGGGAGCACGTCGACATAATGAACATCTCTGGATTACTAAAGAGAGGAGGGAGGAGGAGGGGGAGAGGCTGAGGTGAGCGACTGAGCCCGGGATCAGTGTGAGAGAGCTCTGGAATGTGTCCCCCAGACACCGTTATCTTCTGCCTTCTTCATTCTTTGCCGATCGCCTTGGATTCACTGCCTGTGATATTGAGGATGTTCCTCCTGCAGTCGGTTAAGAGGCAGCTGACAGGGAGCTGAACATTGCCTGATTTATTCACTCTTTCGTTAGGCTCCTTATTTTGGAGCCTCTCTCTGTGTGAGTGTGTGAGTGTGTGTATGTGCGTGTGTGTGTGTGTGTGTGCGGTGAGGAGCTGGGTCTGTTCATGCAGTGGATTACAGAGGAGACTGTACAGAGACAGCGGAGGGGGCTGAAGGAAGAAAGAGAAATATAGAGAGTGGAAAAAAAAGGCAATTCCCGGGACCCGCAGTATCGATAGTCTTTCACTGCCAGACGGAGACAACAAATCTTTTGATTCCTTTGCTCGCGGCTGTCTGCAAGCTGCCTGTGCTGGCCATGGATCTGAAGGGGGGTTCGGAGAGCAGCAGTGACAGCGCCCGCCCATCCAACCTCGAGTCCTTTGCCAACAGGTCCACCCTGCACGGGATCAGCCACATCTTTGCCTACGGGCCCATGAGCTTCCGCCGCCTGCTGTGGATGTTGTCCTTCCTCGGCTCCTTCAGCCTGCTCTCGCTGGTGTGCGTGGAGCGCGTGGCGTATTACTTTGAGTACCCGCACGTCACCAAGCTGGACGAGGTGTCAGCGGGCAACTTGACCTTCCCCGCCGTCACCATCTGCAACCTCAACGAGTTCCGCTTCTCGCAGATCACCCAGAACGACCTGTACCACGTGGGCGAGCTGCTGTCCTTGCTCAACGAGCGCTACGAGATCACCCGGCCCGCGCTGGCCGATCCTGAGACGCTGGCCACGCTAAAGAGACTCGCCAACTTCCGCCACTTCAAGCCCAAACCCTTCAACATGTCTGACTTCTACAACCGCACGGGCCACACCATCCATGACATGCTGCTAATGTGCACGTACCGGGGAGACAACTGTACTCACCTCAACTTCACCACCGTGAGTACCGCACCCGCGCATCTCACTGCACCCGCGCATCTCACCGCACCCGCGCATCTCACCGCACCCCCGCATCTCACCGCACCCGCGCATCTCACCGCACCCGCGCATCTCACCGCACCCGCGCATCTCACCGCACCCGCGCATCACACAGCACCCGCTCATCTCACCGCACCCGCGCATCTCACCGCACCCGCGCATCTCACCGCACCCGCACATCTCACAGCACCCACGCATCTCATCGCACCCACGCATCTCACCACACCCGCGCATCACACCGCACCCGCGCATCACACAGCACCCGCGCATCTCACCGCAACCGCGCATCACACAGCACCCGCGCATCTCACAGCACCCGTGCATCTCACCGCACCCGCGCATCACACAGCACCCGCGCATCTCACAGCACCCGCACATCTCACCGCACCCGCGCATCTCACCGCACCCCCACATCACACAGCACCCGCGCATCACACAGCACCCGCGCATCTCACCGCACCCACGCATCTCACCGCACCCCCACATCACACAGCACCCGCGCATCACACAGCACCCGCGCATCTCACTGCACCCCCGCATCACACATCACCCGTGAATCTCACTGCACCCCCGCATCACACAGCACCCGCGCATCTCACCGCACCCGCGCATCTCACCGCACCCGCGCATCTCACCGCACCCGCGCATCTCACCGCACCCGCGCATCTCACCGCACCCGCACATCTCACCACACCCGCGCATCACACAGCACCCGCACATCTCACCACACCCGCGCATCACACAGCACCCGCACATCTCACCACACCCGCGCATCACACAGCACCCGCACATCTCACCACACCCGCGCATCACACAGCACCCATGCGAATGCGGTGCGGGGAGAGTGGGGGTCCATATCATAGACACACTCGGTGTGAGGGCCGAGTCTGACTCTGTCCGTAGACTTTATGACCTGTTGTGTGTTTGACTGGTTATGGTCCACCCCTCCTGGGTTTCTGTGTTTCAAAATTAACAGTCACTTGGACAAGTGTGAAGAGGGTTGATGAGGGCAATGCGGTTGACGTGGTGTACATGGATTTCCGAAAGGTGTTCGACAAAGTGCCGCAAATTAGGCTTGCCAGCAAAGTTGAAGCCCATGGAATAAAAGGGACTGTGGCAGCATGGACACGGAATTGGCTAAGTGACAGGAAACAGAGAGTAGTGGTGAACGGTTGTTTTTCGGACTGGAGGAAGGTATACAGTGGTGTCCCCAGGGGTCGGTTCTAGGACCACTGCTTTTCTAGATATATATTAATGACTTGAACTTGGGTGTACAGGGCACAATTTCAAAATTTGCAGATGACACAAAACTTGGAAGTATAGTGAACAGTGAGGAGGATAGTGATAGACTTCAAGAGGACATAGACAGGCTGGTGGAATGTGCGGACACGTGGCAGATGAAATTTAACACAGAAAAGTGTGAAGTGATACATTTTGGTAGAAAGAATGAGGAGAGGACATATAAACTAAAGGGTACAATCCTGAAGGGGGTGCACGAACAGAGAGACCTGGGGGTATGTGTGCACAAACCGTTGAAGGTGGCAGGGCAGGTTGAGAAAGTGGTTAAAAAAGCTTACGGGATCCTGGGCTTCATAAATAGAGGCATAGAGTACAAAAGCAAGGAAGTTATGATGAACCTGTACAAAACACTGGTTCAGCCACAACTGGAGTATTGTGTCCAATTCTGGGCACCGCACTTTAGGAAGGATGTGAAGGCCTTAGAGAAGGTGCAGAAAAGATTTACGAGAATGATTCCAGGGATGAGGGACTTCAGTTACGTGGATAGACTGGAGAAGCTGGGTTTGTTCTCCGTAGAGCAGAGAAGTTTGAGAGGAGATTTGATAGAGGTGTTCAAAATCATGAGGGGTCTGGACAGAGTAGATAGAGAGAAACTGTTCCCATTGGTGGAAGGGTCGAGAACCAGAGGACACAGATTGAAGGTGATTGGCAGAAGTTCCAACAACAACAACAACTTGTATTTATATAGCGCCTTTAATGTAGTAAAACGTCCCAAGGCGTTTCACAGGAGTATTATAAGAAAAATAAAAAATTTGACACCGAGCCACAAGAAGGAGAAATTAGGGCAGGTGACCAAAAGCTTGATTAAAGAGGTTGGTTTTAAGGAACGTCTTAAAGGAGGCGGAGAGGTTTAGGGAGGGAATTCCAGAGCTTGGGGCCTAGGCAACGGAAGGCACGGCCACCAACGGTGGAGCGATTATAATCAGGGATGTTCAAGAGGGCAGAATTAGAGGAGAATTAGAGGGGGATTAGAGGGGGATTGTGGAGCTGAAGGAGATTACAGAGATAAGAAGGGGCTAGATAGATTTTTGGACTCTAGGGGAATCAAGGGATATGGAGATCAGGCAGGAAAGTGGAGTTGAGGTCGAAGATCAGCCATGATCTCATTGAATGGTGGAGCAGGCTCGAGCCTGCTCCGCCATTTAATGAGATCATGGCTGATCCGATTTTGGCCTCAACTCCACTTTCCTGCCCGATCTCCATATCCCTTGACTCCCCTGTAGTTCAAATATCTGTCTATCTCCGTCTTGAATATATTCACTGACTCAGCTTCCTCAGCTCTCTGGGGTAAAGAATTCCAAAGAGTTACGACCCTCTGAGAGAAGAAATTCCTCCTCATCTCCGTCTTAAATGGGCGACCCCTTATTCTGAGACTATGCCCCCTAGTTCTAGATTCCCCGACGAGGGGAAACATCCTCTCAGCATCTACCCTGTCAAGCCCCTCAGAATCTTATATGTTTCAATAAGATCACCTCTCATTCTTCTAAACTCCAGTGAGTATAGGACCAACCTGCTCAACCTTTCTTCATAAGACAATCCCTTCATCTCTGGAATCAACCTCGTGAACCTTCTCTGAACTGCCTCAAATGCAAGTATATCCCTCCTTAAATAAGGAGACCCAAACTGTACGCAGTACTCCAGGTGTTGTCTCACCAGCGCCCTATATAGTTGTAGCAAGACTTCCCTACTTTTATACTCCATCCCCCTTGAAATAAAGGCCAACATTCTATTTGCCTTCCTAATTACTTGCTGTACCTGCATGTTAACTTTTTGTGTTTCATGTACGAGGACACCCAAATCCCTCTGTACCGCCACATTCTGCAGTCTTTCTCCATTTAAATAATATTTTTCTTTTCTATTCTTCCTACCAAAGTGGATAACTTCACATTTTCCCACATTATACTCCATCTGCCAAATTTTTGCCCACTCACTTAACCTATCTATATCCCTTTGCAGACTCTTTATGTCCTCCTCACAACTTGCTTAATAAGGGCTTGTAAGAAAGGTACTGCGATAATCATGGGTGATTTTAATCTTCATATAGATTGGACAAATCAAATTGGCAAAGGTAGCCTTGAGGATGAGTTCATAGAGTGTATTCGGGATGGTTTCTTAGAGCAATACGTTGTGGAACCAACCAGGGAGCAGGCTATTTTAGATCTGGTAATGTGTAATGAGACAGGATTAATTAATGATCTCATAGTAAAGGATCCTCTAGGGAAGAGTGATCATAGCATGATAGAATTTCAAATTCAGTTGGAGGGTGAGAAACTTGTGTCTGAAACTAGTGTCCTGATCTTAAATAAAGGCAATTACAAAGGTATGAAGACAGAGTTGGCTAAAGTAGACTGGGAAAATAGATTAAAGGGTAAGACGGTAGATAAGCAGTGGCAGACATTTAAGGAGATATTTCATAACTCACAGCAAAGATATATTTCAGTGAAAAGAAAGACTCTACGAGAAGAATGAACCATCTGTGGCTAACTAAGGAAGTTAAGGATGGTTCAAATTGAAGGAAAAGGCACACAATGTTGCGAAGATTAGTGGTAGGCCAGAGGAATTGAAAATTTTTAGAAACCAGCAAAGGATGACTAAAAAAATAATAAAGAGGGTGAAGATCGATTATGAGAGTAAACTAGCAAAAAGTATAAAAACAGACAGTAAGAGCTTCTACAATATAAAAAAAGGGAAGAGAGTAGCTAAAGTAAACGTTGGTCCCTTAGAGGATGGGACTGGGGAATTAATAATGGGAAACAGGGAAATGGTGGAGACTTTGAACAAATATTTTGTATCGGTCTTCACGGTAGAAGACACTAAAAGCATCCCAATAATTGATAATCAAGAGGCTATAGGGAGGGAGGAACTTAAAACAATCTCTATCACTAGAGAAAAAGTACTAGGCAAACTAATGGGACTAAAGGCTGACAAGTCCCCTGGACTCGATGGCCTGCATCCTAGGGTCTTAAAAGAGGTGGCTGCAGAGATAGTGGATGCATTGGTTGTAATCTACCAAAATTCCCTGGATTCTGGAGAGGTCCCAGCGGATTGGAAAATCGCAAATGTAACGCCCCTATTCAAGAAAGGAGGGAGGCAAAAAGCAGGAAACTATAAGCCAGTTAGCGTAACATCTGTCATTGGGAAAATGCTGGAATCCATTATTAAGGAAGTAGTAGCAGAACACTTAGAGAATCATAGGACAATCAAAACAGAGTCAACATGTTTTTATGAAAGGGAAATCGTGTTTGACAAATTTACTAGCATGGATAGAGGATTGGCTAACTAACAGAAAACAGAGAGTCGGGATAAATGGGTCATTTTCCGGTTGGCAAACTGTAACTAGTGGGGTGCCGCAGGGATCAGTGCTGGGGACTCAACTATTTACAATCTATATTAATGACTTGGATGAAGGAAGCGAGTGTATTGTAGCCAAATTTGCTGATGATACAAAGATAGTTGGGAAAGCAAGTTGTGAGGAGGACACAAAGAGTCTGCAAAGGTATATAGATAGGTTCAGTGAGTGGGCAAAAATTTGGCAGATGGAGTATAATGTGGGAAAATGTGAGGTTATCCACTTTGGTAGGAAGAATAAAAAAGCAAATTATTATTTAAATGGAGAGAGACTACAGAATACTGCGGTACAGAGGGATCTGGGGGTCCTCGTACATGAAACACAAAGGGGGAAAAATTAGGTCGCGCCCCATTTGGGGCGCAAATATCGTCTGGACGCAAATATTAGCGCCTGGCGCTAATTATCGCCACTGACGGGAAACTTCACTTTTACCGCCCCGGGAGGTGAGTGGAGCGCTAAATCAGGCACTGCACACCTCTCTTAAGGCGCAAAGGCCAAGGAGTGAGTCGCTAACTCAGAGCGCTGGCGAAGCTCATGTAATGTCAGTCAGCAATGGAACACACACACAATGGCACGGGCCAGTTCTTAAAGGGGATGGTTAATCTTGCTTTCCATCCACATCCTGTTCATTGCAGCCTTGAATCTCGGCCTGGAGAGACTTGCACATCAAATGTGCTGGAAAGAACAATGGAGAGGCCCAGGCAAAGAGCTCAGAGTGCAGCTCCCACAGTCTCTGCTAAATCGATACAAGGAATGGCAAATCAAAATTAAACTGCAAAGTGCTGCTCAGTACCCAAAACTCCTTCACACAACGTTGAATCTCTCCAGAAGTCTCTCCCTCTCTCTCTCAGAATGCATAGTTCAAAAATGGCACCAACAATAAAAGGCAGGAAGCGGTTACCTTTAAATAGCGCTCCCCCTTTCCCTTCATGACTGCAGAACGCACCCCTCAACCTGTCGTTGCTAGCGTCAGGCGGTAAGGCAGGGGGCGCCACTCAATTTCCGCTCCAGGGCGCCACAAGGGCGTTGCACCATGGAATGACGTCACAATCTGCGCGCGCAGGTGGTCGCAGCGGTAAAGTTTAGCGCCGCCGCACAATGTCTAGTTAAGTTCCCGAGCGGCGCAAACATCGCTGCGCCTGGGCGTTAGCGGCTTTGCGCCCCATTAGCGCCCTCTTAAGGCGCTAACGGGAGGCGCAACCAACTGAATTTTTACTCCAAAAAGTTAGCATGCAGGTACAGCAAGTAATTAGGAAGGCTAATGGAATGTTGACCTTTATTGCAAGGGGTATGGAGTATAAAAGTAGGGAAGTCTTGCTACAACTGTACAGGGCGTTGGTGAGACCACACCTGGAGTACTGCGTACAGTTTTGGTCTCCTTATTTAAGGAAGGATATACTTGCATTGGAGGCTGTTCAGAGAAGGTTCACTAGGTTAATTCCTGAGATGAAGGGGTTGTCTTATGAAGAAAGATTGAGCAGGTTGAGCCTATAATGATTGGAGTTTAGAGGAATGAGAGGGGATCTTATTGAAAGAGATTCTGAGGGGGCTTGACAGGGTAGATGCAGAGAGGATGTTTCCCCTCATGGGGGAATCTAGAACTCGGGGACATAGTTTCAGGATAAGGGGTCGTCCATTTAAAACAGAGATGAGGAGGAATTTCTTCTCTCAGAGGGTCGTGAATCTTTGGAATTCTCTACCCCAGAGAGCTGTGGAGGCCGAGTCAGTGAATATATTCAAGGTGGAGATAGACAGATATTTGAGCTACAGGGGAGTCGAGGGTTATGGGGAGCGGGAAAGTGGTGTTGAGGCCAAGATCAGATCAGCCATGATCTTATTAAATGGCGGAGCAGGCTCGAGGGGCCGAATGGCCGACTCCTGCTCCTATTTCTTAGATTATTATGTTTCCCACCTATCTTTGTATCGTCCGCAAATTTGGCAACAATACACTCGCACACACACACTCACACACATTCATACTCACACA
>JASTWF010001607.1:17500-70211 GCA_030390025.1 Squalus acanthias | reverse complement strand
CCACCCCCGCCTCCCCGTCACCTCCCCCCCGCCACATGCACCCCACCTCCACCCAGCCCAGGGGTCTTGAGGCTACTGGCATTCCCCCTTACAGCTCCCTTGCCCACCCAGCACCGAGTGGGAATCCAAAGCCGAGCGCGCCTCAGGACCTGCGCGCGGGGCCCCGGGACTGCGCAGTCTTGCGGGCTCCGCGGATTCAAGCGCTGCTCCCAGCGATGCCAGACGGCCCCAGCTGCTGAATCTGGCAGGTCGCTGCGGCCCGACATTGCCACAGTGACGACACCGCCAAAAAAAAGTACTTCATTGGCTGCGAAGCGCTTTGGGACGTCTGGTGGTCGTGAAGGGCGCTGTAGAAATGCGAGTCTTTCTTTATTTTCTTCAAGCAACGATCAGGAGGAGCAGGAGAAGCAACAACAGCTTGCATTTATCCAGCGCCTTTAACGTAGTAAAACGTCCCAAGGCGCTTCACAGGAGCGATTATCAAACAAAAATTTGACACCGAGACACATAAGGAGAGATTAGGGACAGGTGACCAAAAGCTTGGTCAAAGAGGTCGGTTTTAAGGAGCGTCTTAAAGGAGGAGAGAGAGGTGGAGAGGTTTAGGGAGGGAATTCCAGAGCTCGGGGCCCAGGCAGCTGAAGGCACGGCCGCCAATGGTGGAGCGATGGAAATCGGGGATGGGCAAGAGGCCAGAATTGGAGGAGCGCAAAGATCTCGGGGGGTTGTGGGGCTGGAGGAGATTACAGAGATAGGGAGGGGACGAGGGCCATGGAGGGATTTGAAAACAAGGATGAGAATTTTGAAATCGAGGCGTTGCTGGACCGGGAGCCAATGTCGGTCAGCAAGCACAGTGGGTGATGGGTGAACGGGACTCGGTGCGATGCTTCTACTGTGGCCCCTTACTTGACTGAGGTTGAAACTACAGATCTGACCACTGTGTCTCGCTGCGCCATGGCGGGGGTGGGGGAGAGATGGTCAGCGGTGATGGCTCCCATAGCCAAATAGCCGGCCGCCCGCTGACCGCCTGGGCTCGCACACGTGAAGAACAAGATGTGGGGGCACGAGGGACCCAAGCTGCCGCACCCCAGTGGGAGTCGGCCTCTTCAGGAGAGGAGAACGGGGCGAGGGATGGTGGGTGGGAATGATTGGCGATTTGAGTCAAAACACAAAGTGGCAGTAATCGGAGCCCGAAATCTGGCCCAGAGTCAGCGCTGAGCTGCAGCAAACAAGGGGATAAGAGCAGGAGAGGCGAAAGGCAGTGATACATTTGAGAAATATTTCACACCCGATACAGATCTTGGAAAACACAAGGGCGGAAGGCTCTTTCAACCTCGCCGCCCACCTGGGCTCTCTCTGTACCGTGAAGCGATGAGAATCTGTCCAGGAAGTAATGAGACCGAGCAGCAGCTCAAACCGGGCTCTGAATCACGCGAGGGGAGAGCGTGCGAACCGAGCCTGGCACAGCCCGCGAGGGGAGGGGAGCCCTGCCTCACCACTTCGTGCCTCCGACCATCCCGGCTGCCTCTTCCCTTTCAATCATTTGCTCTCCCCCCGGGGATTATTCCAGGGTTACAGGGACCCCCAACCTCCCACCTCCACGCCCCCGCCGAGGGCTCAGAGAGAGTCAGCCCCCGCGGGCGGTGCGCTGGGGGAAGAGCCCACGCTTGAAACCCTGGGCATGCTCAGACACGTTGTATCACCTGGACTATCAGTGAGAACCCAGGATCCTGTATCCGGACAATAGACTGGGTGTTAGACCCGGGAGATAAGGGCATCGGGAAACGGGTGCACACTCAGACACTGGGGCACGCTCAGACACCGGGACACGCTCAGACACGGGGACACGCTCAGACACCGGGACATGCTCAGACACCGGGACACGCTCAGACACTGGGGCACGCTCAGACACCGGGACACGCTCAGACACCGGGACACGCTCAGACACGGGGACACGCTCAGACACTGGGACATGCTCAGACACGCCGATACACTCACACACTGGGGCACGCTCAGACACTGGGACACGCTCAGACACTGGGATACGCTCAGACACTGGGACATGCTCAGACACGCCGATACACTCACACACTGGGGCACGCTCAGACACGGGGACACGCTCAGACACCGGGAAACGCTCAGACACCGGGACACGCTCAGACACCGGGACATGCTCAGACACCGGGACACGCTCAGACACCGGGACACGCTCAGACACCGGGACATGCTCAGACACGCCGATACACTCACACACTGGGGCACACTCAGACACCGGGACACGCTCAGACACCGGGACACGCTCAGACACCGGGACATGCTCAGACACGCCGATACGCTCACACACTGGGGCACGCTCAGACACCGGGACACGCTCAGACACCGGGACACGCTCAGACACCGGGACACGCTCAGACACCGGGACACGCTCAGACACCGGGACACGCTCAGACACCGGGACACGCTCAGACACCGGGGCACGCTCAGACACCGGGGCACGCTCAGACACCGGGGCACGCTCAGACACCGGGGCACGCTCAGACACCGGGTCACGCTCAGACACCGGGGCACGCTCAGACACCGGGGCACGCTCAGACACCGGGGCACGCTCAGACACCGGGGCACGCTCAGACACAGGGGCACGCTCAGACACCGGGACACGCTCAGACACCGGGACACGCTCAGACACCGGGACACGCTCAGACACCGGGACACGCTCAGACACCGGGACACGCTCAGACACCGGGACACGCTCAGACACCGGGACACGCTCAGACACCGGGACACGCTCAGACACCGGGACACGCTCAGACACCGGGACACGCTCAGACACTGGGGCATGCTCAGACACCGGGGCACGCTCAGACACTGGGGCACACTCAGACACGCTCAGACACCGGGACACGCTCAGACACCGGGACACGCTCAGACACCGGGACACGCTCAGACACGCTCAGACACCGGGACACGCTCAGACACCGGGACACGCTCAGACACCGGGGCACGCTCAGACACCGGGGCACGCTCAGACACCGGGGCACACTCAGACACCGGGGCACGCTCAGACACCGGGGCACGCTCAGACACCGGGACACGCTCAGACACCGGGGCACGCTCAGACACCGGGGCACGCTCAGACACCGGGACACGCTCAGACACCGGGACACGCTCAGACACCGGGACACGCTCAGACACCGGGACACGCTCAGACACTGGGGCACGCTCAGACACTGGGGCACACTCAGACACGCTCAGACACTGGGACACGCTCAGACACTGGGACACGCTCAGACACTGGGACACGCTCAGACACTGGGGCACGCTCAGACACTGGGGCACGCTCAGACACCGGGGCACGCTCAGACACCGGGGCACGCTCAGACACCGGGGCACGCTCAGACACCGGGACACGCTCAGACACCGGGACACGCTCAGACACCGGGACACGCTCAGACACCGGGGCACACTCAGACACTAGTACACACTCAGACACACTCAGACACTGGGACACACTCAGACACTGGGACACACTCAGACACAGGGACACGCTCAGACACCGGGGCACACTCAGACACTAGTACACACTGAGACACACTCAGACACTGGGACACACTCAGACACTGGGACACACTCAGACACTGGGACACACACAGACACGGGGACACACTCAGACACGGGGAGACACTCAGATATGGGGACACGCTCAGATGCTGGGACACGCTCAGACACTGGGACACGCTCAGACACGAACAGACGCTCAGACACGGGGAGACGCTCAGACACGGGGACACGCTCAGACACCGGGACACGCTCAGACACGGGGACAGACTCAGACACGGGGACACGCTCAGGCACTGGGACACGCTCAGGCACTGGAACACGCTCAGGCACTGGAACACGCTCAGACACAGGGACACGCTCAGACACTGGGACACGCTCAGACACAGGGACACGCTCAGACACTGGGACACACTCAGACACTGGGACACAATCAGACACACTCAGACACCGGGACACGCTCAGACACTGGGACACAATCAGACACACTCAGACACCGGGACACGCTCAGACACCGGGACACGCTCAGACACCGGGGCACGCTCAGACACCGGGACACGCTCAGACACCGGGACACGCTCAGACACCGGGGCACGCTCAGACACGCCGACACGCTCAGACACTGGGACACGCTCAGACACTGGGACACGCTCAGACACTGGGACACGCTCAGACACGCCGATACACTCAGACACTGGGGCACGCTCAGACACCGGGACACGCTCAGACACCGGGACACGCTCAGACACCGGGACACGCTCAGACACCGGGACACGCTCAGGCACCGGGACACGCTCAGGCACCGGGACACGCTCAGGCACCGGGACACGCTCAGACATCGGGACACGCTCAGACACCGGGACACGCTCAGACACCGGGACACGCTCAGACACTAGGACACACTCAGACACTGGGGCACACTCAGACACTGGGACACACTCAGACACTCTCAGACACCGGGACACGCTCAGACACCGGGACATGCTCAGACACCGGGACATGCTCAGACACCGGGGCACGCTCAGACACCGGGGCACACTCAGACACCGGGGCACACTCAGACACCGGGGCACACTCAGACACCGGGGCACACTCAGACACCGGGGCACACTCAGACACGCTCAGACACTGGGACACTCTCAGACACCGGGACACGCTCAGACACCGGGACACGCTCAGACACGGGGACACGCTCAGACACTGGGGCACGCTCAGACACCGGGACATGCTCAGACACTGGGGCATGCTCAGACACGCCGACACACTCAGACACCGGGACGCACTCAGACAGGGGGACACACTCAGACAGGGGGACACACTCAGACAGGGGGACACACTCAGACAGGGGGACACGCTCAGACGGGGACACGCTCAGACAGGGGGACACGCTCAGACAGGGGGACACGCTCAGACAGGGGGACACGCTCAGGCAGGGGGACACGCTCAGGCAGGGGGACACGCTCAGGCAGGGGGACACGCTCAGGCAGGGGGACACGCTCAGGCAGGGGGACACGCTCAGACACGGGGACACGCTCAGGCAGGGGGACACGCTCAGGCAGGGGGATACGCTCAGACACGGGGACACGCTCAGACACCGGGACACGCTCAGACACGGGGACACGCTCCGACACTGGGACACGCTCAGACACTGGGACACGCTCAGACACCGGGACACGCTCAGACACCGGGACACGCTCAGACACTGGGACACGCTCAGACACGAAGAGACGCTCAGACACGGGGAGACGCTCAGACACCGGGACACGCTCAGACACGGGGAGACACTCAGACACGCTCAGACACTGGGACATGCTCAGACACCGGGACACACTCAGACACTGGGACACGCTCAGACACGAAGAGACGCTCAGACACGGGGAGACGCTCAGACACGGGGACACGCTCAGACACCGGGACACGCTCAGACACCGGGACACGCTCAGACACCGGGACACGCTCAGACACCGGGGCACACTCAGACACTAGTACACACTCAGACACACTCAGACACTGGGACACACTCAGACACTGGGACACACTCAGACACTGGGACACACTCAGACACGGGGACACACACAGACACGGGGACACACACAGATATGGGGACACGCTCAGACGCTGGGACACGCTCAGACACTGGGACACGCTCAGACACGAACAGACGCTCAGACACGGGGAGACGCTCAGACACGGGGACACGCTCAGACACCGGGACACGCTCAGACACGGGGACACGCTCAGACACCGGGACACGCTCAGACACGGGGACAGACTCAGACACTGGGACACGCTCAGGCACTGGGACACGCTCAGGCACTGGGACACGCTCAGACACAGGGACACGCTCAGACACTGGGACACACTCAGACACTGGGACACAATCAGACACACTCAGACACCGGGACACGCTCAGACACTGGGACACAATCAGACACACTCAGACACCGGGACACGCTCAGACACCGGGACACGCTCAGACACCGGGACACGCTCAGACACCGGGGCACGCTCAGACACCGGGACACGCTCAGACACCGGGACACGCTCAGACACCGGGACACGCTCAGACACCGGGACACGCTCAGACACGGGACACGCTCAGACACTGGGACATGCTCAGACACGCCGATACACTCAGACACTGGGGCACGCTCAGACACCGGGACACGCTCAGACACCGGGACACGCTCAGGCACCGGGACACGCTCAGGCACCGGGACACGCTCAGGCACCGGGACGCGCTCAGGCACCGGGACACGCTCAGACATCGGGACACGCTCAGACACCGGGACACGCTCAGACACCGGGACACGCTCAGACACCGGGACACGCTCAGACACCGGGACACGCTCAGACACGGGGACACGCTCAGACACTAGGACACACTCAGACACTCTCAGACACCGGGACACGCTCAGACACCGGGACACGCTCAGACACCGGGACACGCTCAGACACCGGGACACGCTCAGACACTGGGACACACTCAGACACTCTCAGACACCGGGACACGCTCAGACACCGGGACACGCTCAGACACTCTCAGACACCGGGACACGCTCAGACACCGGGACACGCTCAGACACCGGGACACGCTCAGACACGGGGACACGCTCAGACACCGGGGCACGCTCAGACACCGGGGCACACTCAGACACCGGGGCACACTCAGACACCGGGGCACACTCAGACACGCTCAGACACTGGGACACTCTCAGACACCGGGACACGCTCAGACACCGGGACACGCTCAGACACGGGGACACGCTCAGACACTGGGGCACGCTCAGACACCGGGACATGCTCAGACACTGGGGCATGCTCAGACACGCCGACACACTCAGACACCGGGACGCACTCAGACAGGGGGACGCACTCAGACAGGGGGACACACTCAGACAGGGGGACACACTCAGACAGGGGGACACGCTCAGACAGGGGGACACGCTCAGGCAGGGGGACACGCTCAGGCAGGGGGACACGCTCAGGCAGGGGGACACGCTCAGGCAGGGGGACACGCTCAGGCAGGGGGACACGCTCAGTCAGGGGGACACGCTCAGACAGGGGGATACGCTCAGACACGGGGACACGCTCAGTCAGGGGGACACGCTCAGACAGGGGGATACGCTCAGACACGGGGACACGCTCAGACACCGGGACACGCTCAGACACGGGGACACGCTCCGACACGGGGACACGCTCCGACACCGGGACACGCTCAGACACCGGGACACGCTCAGACACCGGGACACGCTCAGACACTGGGACACGCTCAGACACTGGGACACGCTCAGACACGAAGAGACGCTCAGACACGGGGAGACGCTCAGACACCGGGACACGCTCAGACACGGGGAGACACTCAGACACGCTCAGACACTGGGACATGCTCAGACACTGGGACACGCTCAGACACGAAGAGACGCTCAGACACGGGGAGACGCTCAGACACGGGGACACGCTCAGACACCGGGACACGCTCAGACACCGGGACAGGCTCAGACACCGGGACAGACTCAGACACTGGGACACGCTCAGACACGGGGACACGCTCAGTCACGGGGACACGCTCAGACACGGGGACACGCTCAGACACGGGGACACGCTCAGACACCGGGAAACGCTCAGACACCGGGACACGCTCAGACACCGGGACACGCTCAGAACACGGGGACACGCTCAGACACGGGGACACGCTCAGACACTGGGACACGCTCAGACACTGGGGCGCGCTCAGACACCGGGACGCACTCCGACACACTCAGACACGGGCACACACTCAGACACCGGGACGCACTCAGACACGGGGACGCACTCAGACACACTCAGACACGGGCACGCGCTCAGACACGGGGACGCGCTCAGACACGGGAACGCGCTCAGACACCGGGACGCGCTCAGACACGGGCACACGCTCCGACACGGGCAAACGCTCAGGCACGGGCACACGCTCAGACACGGGCACACGCTCAGACACCGGGACACGCTCAGACACCGGGACACGCTCCGACACCGGGACACGCTCCGACACGGGGACACGCTCCGACACGGGGACACGCTCCGACACGGGGACACGCTCCGACACCGGGACACGCTCAGACACCGGGACACGCTCAGACACCGGGACACGCTCAGACACCGGGACACGCTCAGACACCGGGACACGCTCAGGCAGGGGGACACGCTCAGGCAGGGGGACACGCTCAGGCAGGGGGACACGCTCAGGCAGGGGGACACGCTCAGGCAGGGGGACACGCTCAGGCAGGGGGACACGCTCAGGCAGGGGGACACGCTCAGGCAGGGGGACACGCTCAGGCAGGGGGACACGCTCAGGCAGGGGGACACGCTCAGGCAGGGGGACACGCTCAGGCAGGGGGACACGCTCAGGCAGGGGGACACGCTCAGGCAGGGGGACACGCTCAGGCAGGGGGACACACTCAGGCAGGGGGACACACTCAGGCAGGGGGACACACTCAGGCAGGGGGACACACTCAGGCAGGGGGACACACTCAGGCAGGGGGACACACTCAGGCAGGGGGACACACTCAGGCAGGGGGACACACTCAGGCAGGGGGACACACTCAGGCAGGGGAACACACTCAGGCAGGGGGACACGCTCAGGCAGAGGGACACGCTCAGACAGGGGGACACGCTCAGACAGGGGGACACGCTCAGACAGGGGGACACGCTCAGACAGGGGGACACGCTCAGACAGGGGGACACGCTCAGACAGGGGGACACGCTCAGACAGGGGGACACGCTCAGACAGGGGGACACGCTCAGACAGGGGGACACGCTCAGACAGGGGGACACGCTCAGACAGGGGGACACGCTCAGACAGGGGGACACGCTCAGACACGGGGACACGCTCAGACACCGGGACACGCTCAGACACCGGGACACGCTCAGACACCGGGACACGCTCAGACACGGGGACACGCTCAGACACTGGGACACGCTCAGACACTGGGACACGCTCAGACACTGGGACACGCTCAGACACTGGGACACGCTCAGACACTGGGACACGCTCAGACACTGGGACACGCTCAGACACTGGGACACGCTCAGACACTGGGACACGCTCAGACACGGGGAGACACTCAGACACGGGGAGACACTCAGACACGGGGAGACACTCAGACACGGGGAGACACTCAGACACGGGGGGACACTCAGACACGCTCAGACACCGGGACACGCTCAGACACCGGGACACGCTCAGACACCGGGACACACTCAGACACCGGGACACACTCAGACACGCTCAGACACTGGGACACACTAAGACACTGGGACACGCTCAGACACTGGGACACGCTCAGACACTGGGACACACTAAGACACTGGGACACGCTCAGACACTGGGACACGCTCAGACACGAAGAGACGCTCAGACACGGGGAGACGCTCAGACACGGGGACACGCTCAGACACCGGGACACGCTCAGACACGAAGAGACGATCAGACACGGGGAGACGCTCAGACACGGGGACACGCTCAGACACCGGGACACGCTCAGACACCGGGACACGCTCAGACACGGGGACAGACTCAGACACTGGGACACACTCAGACACACTCAGACACGGGTACACGCTCAGACACGGGGACACGCTCAGACACGGGGACACGCTCAGACACGGGGACACGCTCAGACACGGGGACACGCTCAGACACGGGGACACGCTCAGACACGGGGACACGCTCAGACACGGGGACACGCTCAGACACGGGGACACGCTCAGACACGGGGACACGCTCAGACACGGGGACACGCTCCGACAACGGGACACGCTCCGACACCGGGACACGCTCCGACACCGGGACACGCTCCGACACGGGCACACGCTCAGACACTGGGACACGCTCAGACACTGGGACACGCTCAGACACTGGGACACGCTCAGACACTGGGACACGCTCAGACACTGGGACACGCTCAGACACGGGGAGACACTCAGACACGGGGAGACACTCAGACACGGGGAGACACTCAGACACGGGGAGACACTCGGACACGCTCAGACACTGGGACACGCTCAGACACCGGGACACACTCAGACACCGGGACACACTCAGACACCGGGACACACTCAGACACCGGGACACACTCAGACACGCTCAGACACCGGGACACACTAAGACACTGGGACACGCTCAGACACTGGGACACGCTCAGACACTGGGACACGCTAAGACACTGGGACACGCTCAGACACTGGGACACGCTCAGACACGAAGAGACGCTCAGACACGGGGAGACGCTCAGACACGGGGACACGCTCAGACACCGGGACACGCTCAGACACGAAGAGACGATCAGACACGGGGAGACGCTCAGACACGGGGACGCGCTCAGGCAGGGGGACGCGCTCAGGCAGGGGGACGCGCTCAGGCAGGGGGACGCGCTCAGACAGGGGGACGCGCTCAGACAGGGGGACGCGCTCAGACAGGGGGACGCGCTCAGACAGGGGGACGCGCTCAGACAGGGGGACGCGCTCAGACAGGGGGACGCGCTCAGACAGGGGGACGCGCTCAGACAGGGGGACGCGCTCAGACAGGGGGACGCGCTCAGACAGGGGGACGCGCTCAGACAGGGGGACGCGCTCAGACAGGGGGACGCGCTCAGACAGGGGGACGCGCTCAGACAGGGGGACGCGCTCAGACAGGGGGACGCGCTCAGACAGGGGGACGCGCTCCGACACGGGGACACGCTCCGACACCGGGACACGCTCAGACACCGGGACACGCTCAGACACCGGGACACGCTCAGACACCGGGACACGCTCAGACACCGGGACACGCTCAGACACCGGGACACGCTCAGACACCGGGACACGCTCAGACACCGGGACACGCTCAGACACCGGGACACGCTCAGACACCGGGACACGCTCAGACACCGGGACACGCTCAGACACCGGGACACGCTCAGACACCGGGACACGCTCAGACACCGGGACACGCTCAGACACCGGGACACGCTCAGACACCGGGACACGCTCAGACACCGGGACACGCTCAGACACCGGGACACACTCAGACACCGGGACACACTCAGACACCGGGACACACTCAGACACCGGGACACACTCAGACACCGGGACACACTCAGACACCGGGACACACTCAGACACCGGGACACACTCAGACACCGGGACACACTCAGACACCGGGACACACTCAGACACCGGGACACACTCAGACACCGGGACACACTCAGACACGCTCAGACACTGGGACACACTCAGACACTGGGACACGCTCAGACACTGGGACACGCTCAGACACGAAGAGACGCTCAGACACGGGGAGACGCTCAGACACGGGGACACGCTCAGACACCGGGACACGCTCAGACACGAAGAGACGATCAGACACGGGGAGACGCTCAGACACGGGGACACGCTCAGACACCGGGACACGCTCAGACACGGGGACAGACTCAGACACTGGGACACACTCAGACACACTCAGACACGGGGACACGCTCAGACACGGGGACACGCTCAGACACGGGGACACGCTCAGACACCGGGACACGCTCAGACACCGGGACACGCTCAGACACCGGGACACGCTCAGACACCGGGACACGCTCAGACACCGGGACACGCTCCGACACCGGGACACGCTCCGACACCGGGACACGCTCCGACACCGGGACACGCTCCGACACGGGGACACGCTCCGACACCGGGACACGCTCCGACACCGGGACACGCTCCGACACCGGGACACGCTCAGACACCGGGACACGCTCAGACACGGGGACACGCTCAGACACGGGGACACGCTCAGACACGGGGACACGCTCAGACACCGGGACACGCTCAGACACGGGGACGCGCTCAGACACCGGGACGCGCTCCGACACACTCAGACACGGGCACACACTCAGACACCGGGACACACTCAGACACGGGGACACACTCAGACACGGGGACACACTCAGACACGGGGACACACTCAGACACGGGGACACACTCAGACACGGGGACACACTCAGACACGGGGACACACTCAGACACGGGGACACACTCAGACACGGGGACACACTCAGACACGGGGACACACTCAGACACGGTGACACACTCAGACACGGGGACACACTCAGACACGGGGACACACTCAGACACGGGGACACACTCAGACACGGGGACACACTCAGACACGGGGACACACTCAGACACGGGGACACACTCAGACACGGGGACACACTCCGACACCGGGACACACTCCGACACCGGGACACACTCAGACACCGGGACACACTCCGACACCGGGACACACTCAGACACCGGGACACACTCAGACACCGGGACACACTCAGACACCGGGACACACTCAGACACCGGGACACACTCAGACACCGGGACACACTCAGACACCGGGACACACTCAGACACCGGGACACACTCAGACACCGGGACACACTCAGACACCGGGACACACTCAGACACGCTCAGACACTGGGACACACTCAGACACTGGGACACGCTCAGACACTGGGACACGCTCAGACACGAAGAGACGCTCAGACACGGGGAGACGCTCAGACACGGGGACACGCTCAGACACCGGGACACGCTCAGACACGAAGAGACGATCAGACACGGGGAGACGCTCAGACACGGGGACACGCTCAGACACCGGGACACGCTCAGACACGGGGACAGACTCAGACACTGGGACACACTCAGACACACTCAGACACGGGGACACGCTCAGACACGGGGACACGCTCAGACACGGGGACACGCTCAGACACCGGGACACGCTCAGACACCGGGACACGCTCAGACACCGGGACACGCTCAGACACCGGGACACGCTCAGACACCGGGACACGCTCCGACACCGGGACACGCTCCGACACCGGGACACGCTCCGACACCGGGACACGCTCCGACACGGGGACACGCTCCGACACCGGGACACGCTCCGACACCGGGACACGCTCCGACACCGGGACACGCTCAGACACCGGGACACGCTCAGACACGGGGACACGCTCAGACACGGGGACACGCTCAGACACGGGGACGCGCTCAGACACCGGGACGCGCTCAGACACGGGGACGCGCTCAGACACCGGGACGCGCTCCGACACACTCAGACACGGGCACACACTCAGACACCGGGACACACTCAGACACGGGGACACACTCAGACACGGGGACACACTCAGACACGGGGACACACTCAGACACGGGGACACACTCAGACACGGGGACACACTCAGACACGGGGACACACTCAGACACGGGGACACACTCAGACACGGGGACACACTCAGACACGGTGACACACTCAGACACGGGGACACACTCAGACACGGGGACACACTCAGACACGGGGACACACTCAGACACGGGGACACACTCAGACACGGGGACACACTCAGACACGGGGACACACTCAGACACGGGGACACACTCAGACACGGGGACACACTCAGACACGGGGACACACTCCGACACCGGGACACACTCCGACACCGGGACACACTCCGACACCGGGACACACTCCGACACCGGGACACACTCCGACACCGGGACACACTCCGACACCGGGACACACTCTGACACACTCAGACACGGGGACACACTCAGACACCGGGACACACTCAGACACCGGGACACACTCACACACTGCGACACACTAAGACACTGGGGCACACTCAGACACCGGGACGCACTCCGACACACTCAGACACGGGCACACACTCAGACACCGGGACACGCTCAGACACGGGGACACGCTCAGACACGGGGACACGCTCAGACACCGGGACACGCTCAGACACGAAGAGACGCTCAGACACGGGGAGACGCTCAGACACGGGGAGACGCTCAGACACGGGGACACGCTCAGACACCGGGACACGCTCAGACACCGGGACACGCTCAGACACCGGGACACGCTCAGACACCGGGACACGCTCAGACACGGGGACACGCTCAGACACGGGGACACGCTCAGACACGGGGACAGACTCAGACACCGGGACACACTCAGACACACTCAGACACCGGGACGCACTCCGACACACTCAGACACGGGGACACACTCAGACACGGGGACACACTCAGACACGGGGACACACTCAGACACGGGGACACACTCAGACACGGGGACACACTCAGACACGGGGACACACTCAGACACGGGGACACAGTCCGACACCGGCACACACTCCGACACCGGCACACACTCCGACACCGGCACACACTCCGACACCGGCACACACTCCGACACCGGCACACACTCCGACACGGGCACACACTCCGACACGGGCACACACTCCGACACGGGCACACACTCCGACACGGGCACACACTCCGACACGGGCACACACTCCGACACGGGCACACACTCCGACACGGGCACACACTCAGGCACCGGCACACGCTCAGGCACCGGCACACGCTCAGGCACCGGCACACGCTCAGGCACCGGCACACGCTCAGGCACGGGCACACGCTCAGGCACGGGCACACGCTCAGGCACGGGCACACGCTCAGACACGGGGACACGCTCAGACACCGGGACACGCTCCGACACCGGGACACGCTCCGACACCGGGACACGCTCCGACACCGGGACACGCTCCGACACTGCGACACGCTAAGACACCGGGGCACACTCAGACAACCGGGACGCACTCCGACACACTCAGACACGGGGACACACTCCGACACGGGGACACGCTCCGACACGGGGACACGCTCCGACACGGGGACACGCTCCGACACGGGGACACGCTCAGACACTGCGACACGCTAAGACACCGGGGCACACTCAGACAACCGGCACGCACTCCGACACACTCCGACACGGGGACACACTCCGACACGGGGACACACTCCGACACGGGGACACACTCCGACACGGGGACACACTCCGACACGGGGACACACTCCGACACGGGGACACACTCCGACACGGGGACACACTCCGACACGGGGACACACTCCGACACGGGGACACACTCCGACACGGGGACACACTCCGACACGGGGACACACTCCGACACGGGGACACACTCCGACACGGGGACACACTCCGACACGGGGACACACTCCGACACGGGGACACACTCCGACACGGGGACACACTCCGACACGGGGACACACTCCGACACGGGGACACACTCCGACACGGGGACACACTCCGACACGGGGACACACTCCGACACGGGGACACACTCCGACACGGGGACACACTCCGACACGGGGACACACTCCGACACGGGGACACACTCCGACACGGGGACACACTCCGACACGGGGACACACTCCGACACCGCGACACACTCCGACACCGCGACACACTCCGACACCGCGACACACTCCGACACCGCGACACACTCCGACACCGCGACACACTCCGACACCGCGACACACTCCGACACCGCGACACACTCCGACACACTCAGACACGGGGACACACTCAGACACGGGGACACACTCAGACACTGCGACACGCTAAGACACCGGGGCACACTCAGACAACCGGGACGCACTCCGACACCGCGACACACTCAGACACGGGGGCGCGTTCATACACCGGGACGCGCTCAGACGCGCGACGCGCTCAGACGCCGGGACGCGCTCAGACGCCGGGACGCGCTCAGACGCCGGGACGCGCTCAGACGCCGGGACGCGCTCAGACGCCGGGACGCGCTCAGACGCCGGGACGCGCTCCGACGCCGGGACGCGCCCCGACGCCGGGACGCGCCCCGACGCCGGGACGCGCCCCGACGCCGGGACGCGCCCCGACGCCGGGACGCGCCCCGACGCCGGGAGGCGCCCCGACGCCGGGACGCGCCCCGACACCGGGACGCGCCCCGACACCGGGACGCGCCCCGACACCGGGACGCGCCCCGACACCGGGACGCGCCCCGACACCGGGACGCGCCCCGACACCGGGACGCGCCCCGACACCGGGACGCGCCCCGACACCGGGACGCGCCCCGACACCGGGACGCGCCCCGACACCGGGACGCGCCCCGACACCGGGACGCGCCCCGACACCGGGACGCGCCCAGACACCGGGACGCACCCAGACACCGGGACGCACCCAGACACCGGGACGCACTCCGACAGGGGGACACACTCCGACAGGGGGACACACTCCGACAGGGGGACACACTCCGACAGGGGGACACACTCCGACAGGGGCACACACTCCGACAGGGGCACACACTCCGACAGGGGCACACACTCCGACAGGGGCACACACTCCGACAGGGGCACACACTCCGACAGGGGCACACACTCCGACAGGGGCACACACTCCGACAGGGGCACACACTCCGACAGGGGCACACACTCCGACAGGGGCACACACTCCGACAGGGGCACACACTCCGACAGGGGCACACACTCCGACAGGGGCACACACTCCGACAGGGGCACACACTCCGACAGGGGCACACACTCCGACAGGGGCACACACTCCGACAGGGGCACACACTCCGACAGGGGCACACACTCCGACAGGGGCACACACTCCGACAGGGGCACACACTCCGACAGGGGCACACACTCCGACAGGGGCACACACTCCGACAGGGGCACACACTCCGACAGGGGCACACACTCCGACAGGGGCACACACTCCGACAGGGGCACACACTCCGACAGGGGCACACACTCCGACAGGGGCACACACTCCGACAGGGGCACACACTCCGACAGGGGCACACACTCCGACAGGGGCACACACTCAGGCACCGGCACACACTCAGGCACCGGCACACACTCAGGCACCGGCACACACTCAGGCACCGGCACACACTCAGGCACCGGCACACACTCAGGCACCGGCACACACTCAGGCACCGGCACACACTCAGGCACCGGCACACACTCAGGCACCGGCACACACTCAGGCACCGGCACACACTCAGGCACCGGCACACACTCAGGCACCGGCACACACTCAGGCACCGGCACACACTCAGGCACCGGCACACACTCAGGCACCGGCACACACTCAGGCACCGGCACACACTCAGGCACCGGCACACACTCAGGCACCGGCACACACTCAGGCACCGGGACACACTCCGACACCGGGACACACACCGACACCGGGACACACTCCGACACCGGGACACACTCCGACACCGGGACACACTCCGACACCGGGACACACTCCGACACGCTCAGACACGGGGACGCGCTCAGACACCGGGACACGCTCAGACACTGGGGCACGCTCAGACACTGCGACACAGTAAGACACTGGGGCACACTCAGACACTGCGACACAGTAAGACACTGGGGCACACTCAGACACCGGGACGCACTCCGACACGCTCAGACACCGGCACACGCTCAGACACCGGCGACACGCTCAGACACGGGGACACGCTCCGACACCGGGACACCCTCCGACAGGGGGACACACTCCGACAGGGGGACACACTCCGACAGGGGGACACACTCCGACAGGGGGACACACTCCGACAGGGGGACACACTCCGACAGGGGGACACACTCCGACAGGGGGACACACTCCGACACGGGCACACACTCCGACACGGGCACACACTCCGACACGGGCACACACTCCGACACGGGCACACACTCAGGCACCGGCACACACTCAGGCACCGGCACACACTCAGGCACCGGCACACACTCAGGCACCGGCACACACTCAGGCACCGGCACACACTCAGGCACCGGCACACACTCAGGCACCGGCACACACTCAGGCACCGGCACACACTCAGGCACCGGCACACACTCAGGCACCGGCACACACTCAGGCACCGGCACACACTCAGGCACCGGCACACACTCCGACACCGGGACACACTCCGACACCGGGACACACTCCGACACCGGGACACACTCCGACACCGGGACACACTCCGACACCGGGACACACTCCGACACGCTCAGACACGGGGACGCGCTCAGACACCGGGACGCGCTCCGACACCGGGACACGCTCAGACACCGGGACACGCTCAGACACCGGGACACGCTCAGACACCGGGACACGCTCAGACACGGGGACACGCTCAGACACGGGGACACGCTCAGACACCGGGACACGCTCAGACACCGGGGCACGCTCAGACACCGGGGCACGCTCAGACACCGGGGCACGCTCAGACACCGGGGCACGCTCAGACAGGGGGACGCTCAGACACGGGGACACGCTCAGACACGGGGACACGCTCAGACACGGGGACACGCTCAGACACGGGGACACGCTCAGACACGGGGACACGCTCAGACACGGGGACACGCTCAGACACGGGGGCACGCTCAGACACGGGGGCACGCTCAGACACGGGGGCACGCTCAGACACGGGGGCACGCTCAGACACCGGGACACGCTCAGACACCGCGACACGCTCAGACACCGGGACACGCTCAGACACCGGGACACGCTCAGACACCGGGACACGCTCAGACACCGGGACACGCTCAGACACCGGGACACGCTCCGACACCGGGACACGCTCCGACACCGGGACACGCTCCGACACGGGCACACACTCCGACACCGGGACACTCTCCGACACCGGGACACACTCAGACACCGGGACACACTCAGACACACTCAGACACGGGGACACACTCAGACACGGGGACACACTCAGACACCCGGACACACTCAGACACCCGGACACACTCAGACACCGGGGCACGCTCAGACACTGGGGCACGCTCAGACAGGGGGACACACTCAGACACTGGGGCACACTCAGACAGGGGGACACACAGACACGGGGACACGCTCAGACACCGGGACACACTCAGACACCGGGACGCACTCCGACACACTCAGACACGGGCACACGCTCAGACACGGGCACACGCTCAGACACGGGGACACGCTCAGACACGGGGACACGCTCAGACACGGGGACACGCTCAGGCACCGGCACACACTCAGGCACCGGCACACACTCAGGCACCGGCACACACTCAGGCACCGGCACACACTCAGGCACCGGCACACACTCAGGCACCGGCACACACTCAGGCACCGGCACACACTCAGGCACCGGCACACACTCAGGCACCGGCACACACTCAGGCACCGGCACACACTCAGGCACCGGCACACACTCAGGCACCGGCACACACTCAGGCACCGGCACACACTCAGGCACCGGCACACACTCAGGCACCGGCACACACTCAGGCACCGGCACACACTCAGGCACCGGGACACACTCCGACACCGGGACACACTCCGACACCGGGACACACTCCGACACCGGGACACACTCCGACACCGGGACACACTCTGACACACTCAGACACGGGGACGCGCTCAGACACCGGGACGCGCTCCGACACCGGGACACGCTCAGACACCGGGACACGCTCAGACACCGGGACACGCTCAGACACGGGGACACGCTCAGACACGGGGACACGCTCAGACACCGGGACACGCTCAGACACCGGGGCACGCTCAGACACCGGGACACGCTCAGACACCGGGGCACGCTCAGACAGGGGGACGCTCAGACACGGGGACACGCTCAGACACGGGGACACGCTCAGACACGGGGACACGCTCAGACACGGGGACACGCTCAGACACGGGGACACGCTCAGACACGGGGACACGCTCAGACACGGGGACACGCTCAGACACGGGGGCACGCTCAGACACGGGGGCACGCTCAGACACGGGGGCACGCTCAGACACGGGGGCACGCTCAGACACCGCGACACGCTCAGACACCGCGACACGCTCAGACACCGGGACACGCTCAGACACCGGGACACGCTCAGACACCGGGACACGCTCCGACACCGGGACACGCTCCGACACCGGGACACGCTCCGACACCGGGACACGCTCCGACACCGGGACACGCTCCGACACCGGGACACGCTCCGACACCGGGACACGCTCCGACACCGGGACACACTCAGACACCGGGACACACTCAGACACCGGGACACACTCAGACACACTCAGACACGGGGACACACTCAGACACGGGGACACACTCAGACACCCGGACACACTCAGACACCCGGACACACTCAGACACCGGGGCACACTCAGACACTGGGGCACGCTCAGACAGGGGGACACACTCAGACACTGGGGCACACTCAGACAGGGGGACACACAGACACGGGGACACGCTCAGACACCGGGACACACTCAGACACCGGGACGCACTCCGACACACTCAGACACGGGCACACACTCAGACACCGGGACACGCTCAGACACCGGGACACGCTCAGACACGGGGACACGCTCAGACACGGGGACACGCTCAGACACGGGGACACGCTCAGACACGGGGGACACGCTCAGACACCGGGACACGCTCAGACACCGGGACACGCTCAGACACCGGGACACGCTCAGACACCGGGACACGCTCAGACACCGGGACACGCTCAGACACCGGGACACGCTCAGACACTGCGACACGCTAAGACACTGGGGCGCGCTCAGACACCGGGACGCGCTCAGACACCGGGACACGCTCAGACACCGGGACACGCTCAGACACCGGGACACGCTCAGACACCGGGACACGCTCAGACACCGGGACACGCTCAGACACCGGGACACGCTCAGACACCGGGACACGCTCAGACACCGGGACACGCTCAGACACCGGGACACGCTCAGACACCGGGACACGCTCAGACACCGGGACACGCTCAGACACCGGGACACGCTCAGACACGGGGAGACGCTCAGACACGGGGAGACGCTCAGATATGGGGACACGCTCAGACACCGGGACACGCTCAGACACCGGGACACGCTCAGACACGCTCAGACACTGGGACATGCTCAGACACCGGGACACGCTCAGACACACTCAGACACCGGGACACGCTCAGACACCGGGACACGCTCAGACACCGGGACACGCTCAGACACGAAGAGACGCTCAGACACGGGGAGACGCTCAGACACCGGGACACGCTCAGACACCGGGACACGCTCAGACACCGGGACACGCTCAGACACCGGGACACGCTCAGACACGGGGACACGCTCAGACACCGGGACACGCTCAGACACCGGGACACGCTCAGACACCGGGACACGCTCAGACACGGGGACACGCTCAGACACGGGGACACGCTCAGACAGGGGGACACGCTCAGACACTGGGACACGCTCAGACACCGGGACACGCTCAGACACCGGGACACGCTCAGACACCGGGACACGCTCAGACACCGGGACACGCTCAGACACCGGGACACGCTCAGACACCGGGACACGCTCAGACACCGGGACACGCTCAGACACCGGGACACGCTCAGACACGGGGAGACGCTCAGACACGGGGAGACGCTCAGACACGGGGAGACGCTCAGATATGGGGACACGCTCAGACACCGGGACACGCTCAGACACCGGGACACGCTCTGACACGCTCAGACACTGGGACATGCTCAGACACCGGGACACGCTCAGACACACTCAGACACCGGGACACGCTCAGACACCGGGACACGCTCAGACACCGGGACACGCTCAGACACGAAGAGACGCTCAGACACGCTCAGACACTGGGACATGCTCAGACACCGGGACACGCTCAGACACACTCAGACACCGGGACACGCTCAGACACCGGGACACGCTCAGACACCGGGACACGCTCAGACACGAAGAGACGCTCAGACACGGGGAGACGCTCAGACACCGGGACACGCTCAGACACCGGGACACGCTCAGACACCGGGACACGCTCAGACACCGGGACACGCTCAGACACCGGGACACGCTCAGACACCGGGACACGCTCAGACACCGGGACACGCTCAGACACCGGGACACGCTCAGACACAGGGACACGCTCAGACACCGGGACACGCTCAGACACCGGGACACGCTCAGACACCGGGACACGCTCAGACACCGGGACACGCTCAGACACCGGGACACGCTCAGACACCGGGACACGCTCAGACACCGGGACACGCTCAGACACGGGGAGACGCTCAGACACGGGGAGACGCTCAGACACGGGGGGACACGCTCAGACACGGGGAGACGCTCAGACACGGGGAGACGCTCAGACACGGGGAGACGCTCAGATATGGGGACACGCTCAGACACCGGGACACGCTCAGACACGCTCAGACACTGGGACACGCTCAGACACCGGGACACGCTCAGACACCGGGACACGCTCAGACACCGGGACACGCTCAGACACGGGGACACGCTCAGACAGCGGGACACGCTCAGACAGCGGGACACACTCAGACAGCGGGACACACTCAGACAGCGGGACACACTCAGACAGCGGGACACACTCAGACAGCGGGACACACTCAGACAGCGGGACACACTCCGACAGGGGGACACACTCCGACAGGGGGACACACTCCGACAGGGGGACACACTCCGACAGGGGGACACACTCCGACAGGGGGACACACTCCGGCACGGGGACACACTCCGGCACGGGGACACACTCCGGCACGGGGACACACTCAGGCGCCGGCACACACTCAGGCGCCGGCACACACTCAGGCGCCGGCACACACTCAGGCGCCGGCACACACTCAGGCACCGGCACACACTCAGGCACCGGCACACACTCAGGCACGGGGACACACTCCGACACACTCCGACACACTCCGACACGGGGACGCACTCCGACACCGGGACGCACTCCGACACCGGGACACACTCAGACACCGGGACACACTCCGACACCGGGACACACTCCGACACCGGGACACACTCCGACACCGGGACACACTCCGACACCGGGACACACTCCGACACCGGGACACACTCCGACACCGGGACACACTCCGACACCGGGACACACTCCGACACCGGGACACACTCCGACACCGGGACACACTCCGACACCGGGACACACTCAGACACACTCAGACACGGGGACACACTCAGACACTGGGACACACTCAGACACCGGCACACACTCAGACACGCTCAGACACTGGGACATGCTCAGACACCGGGACACGCTCAGACACTGCGACACGCTAAGACACTGGGGACACGCTCAGACACGGGGACACGCTCAGACACCGGGACACGCTCAGACACCGGGACACGCTCAGACACCGGGACACGCTCAGACACCGGGACACGCTCAGACACCGGGACACACAGACAGGGGGACACGCTCAGACAGCGCGACACGCTCAGACAGCGCGACACGCTCAGACACCGCGACACGCTCAGACACCGGGACACGCTCAGACACCGGGACACGCTCAGACACCGGGACACGCTCAGACACCGGGACACGCTCAGACACCGGGACACGCTCAGACACCGGGACACGCTCAGACACCGGGACACGCTCAGACACCGGGACACGCTCAGACACCGGGACACGCTCAGACACCGGGACACGCTCAGACACGGGGACACGCTCAGACACGGGGACACGCTCAGACACCGGGACACGCGGGGACACGCTCAGACACCTGGACACGCTCAGACACCGGGACACGCCGGGACACGCTCCGACGCCGGGACACGCTCCGACGCCGGGACACGCTCCGACGCCGGGACACGCTCCGACGCCGGGACACGCTCCGACGCCGGGACACGCTCCGACGCCGGGACACGCTCAGACACGGGGACACACTCAGACACGGGGACACACTCAGACACGGGGACACACTCAGACACGGGGACACACTCAGACACGGGGACACACTCAGACACGGGGACACACTCAGACACGGGGACACACTCAGACACGGGGACACACTCAGACACGGGGACACACTCAGACACGGGGACACACTCAGACACGGGGACACACTCAGACACGGGGACACACTCAGACACGGGGACACACTCAGACACGGGGACACACTCAGACACGGGGACACACTCAGACACGGGGCCACTGAGGAGTCGGCGTGAGTGGACTACCTGCGAGGGAGACAGTCGGCAAGCGACACAACGAAGGAGTGACATCAGAATTCAAAGGTGTCGCTGGCACAAGGGAGCTGAGAGGTCAGTATCGGGTGAGTATTTGTGGTAAGTTTTTTTTGTTCTGTTTGAATATATTTCTGCTCGGTAGTTCATAGCCTATCTAATAGAGGGACTTGCTGATTGGCGGGTAGCTGTTGAGTGTTTCTTGTTCAGTTTTAAGCTTATTTCTGCTAAATTACCTCCATAGTCTGGTAAATAGAGGCATAACTGAGAGGTCGCACAACACCAGGTTATAGTCCAACAGTTTTATTTGAAATCACAAGCTTTCGGAGCTATCGATCGCCCCTTCCTCAGGTGAAGTAGTCAATAGAGGCATGGCAGGGCAGCTCAGTCCCATGATTTGCACATCCTGTGCCATGTGGGATATCCTGGATGCTTCTTGCGGCCTGGACGACCACGTGTGCAGGAAGCGTCACCAACTACAGCAACTCGAGCTCTGGGTTTCAGAGCTTGAGCAGCAGCTGGAGTCACTACAGTGCATCCGCGAGGCTGAGAAATACTTGGAAAGCACGTTTCTAGAAGTGGTCACCCCGCAGCCTCAGAATGTGCAGGCAGAGGGGGGAATGGGTGACCACCAGACAGAGAAGGAGGACCAGGCAGGTAGGGCAGGAATCCCCAGAGTGCATCTCGCTCGCTAACCGGTTCACAGTTCTGGAAACTGGTGAGGGTGATGGTTCCTCTGGGGAGAGCAGCCAGAGCCAAGGCCACGGCACCATGGGTGGCTCAGCTGCACAGGGTGGGAGGAATAAGAGTGGGAGAGCAATAGTGATAGGGGATTCATTGGTTAGGGGAGCAGACAGGCGTTTCTGTGGACACAGACGTGACTCCAGAATGGTATGTTGCCTCCCTGGTGCCAGGGTCAAGGATGTCACTGAGCGGCTGCAGGACACTCTGAGGGGGGAGGGTGAACAACCAGAGGTCGTTGTCCATATCGGTACCAACAACATAGGCAGAAAGAGGGATGAGGTCCTGCAGGCAGAGTTTAGGGAGCTAGGAAAGAGATTAAAAAGCAGGACCTCAAAGGTAGTAATCTCCGGATTACTACCAGTGCCACGTGTTAGTGAGTACAGGAATAGGAGGATAGAATAGATGAATGCGTGGCTGGAGAGATGGTGCAGGAGGGAGGGCTTCAGATTCCTGAGGCATTGGGACCGTTTCTGGGGAAGGTGGGACCTGTACAGGCCGGGCGGGTTACACCTCAACAGAGCCGGGACCAATATTCTCGCGGGGAGGTTTGCTAGTGCTGTTCGGGAGGGTTTAAACTAACTTGGCAGGGGGATGGGCACCAGCAAAAAGGAGTAGAAAAGAGGAATAAGGTGCATAAAAGAGTGAGTGTGTTGGATAGTACTAGAGGCGGAAGTAGTACCACATTAGATAGGAGCAGACTAAGAAAGACTACGAAAAATTTAAAAATGGGTTGAGAATGCATGTATGTAAATGCACAAAGTGTGGTGAATAAGGTTGGTGAGCTACAAGCACAATTAGCCGTGTGGCAATATGATGTTGTGGCAATAACGGAAACGTGGCTTAAAAACGGTGAGGACTGGGCACTTAATATTCAAGGGTACAAGGTGTTCAGAAAAGATAGGGAAGGAAAAAAGGGAGGTGGGGTGGCAGTGCTGATTAAGGAAGACATTGCAGTGTTGGAAAGGGAGGATGTTCTTGAGGGGACAAGGACAGAATCCATTTGGTTAGAGTTGAGGATCAATACGGGTATGATCACGCTATTGGGGGTATTCTATAGGCCTCCAAATAGTGAGAGGGAGGTAGGGGAGCAAATCTGCAGAGAAATCGCAGAGATATGCAAGAGCTATAGAGTGGTGACATTGGGGGACTTTAATTACCCAAATCTCGATTGGGATAATGCTGGGGTAAAGGGAAAGGAGGGGGAGGAATTTCTGAAATGTGTTCAGGAGAATTTCCTTGACCAGTATGTTCTTGGCCCAACTAGGAAGGAGGCATTGCTGGATCTGGTGCTGGGGAATGAGGTGGGCCAGGTTGACCAAGTGTCTGTGGGAGAACACTTGTGTACGAGTGATCATCATATCATAAGATTTAGATTAGCAATGGAGAGGAGCAAGGAACAATCTAGAGTGGAACTTCTAAACTGGAATAGGGCTAACTTCAATGGGATGCGAAAGGATCTAGCCAGGGTAAAATGGAACCAAAGACTGACAGGAAAAACTGTAACGGAACAATGGGTGATCTTTAAGGTGGAGATGTTCCAAGTACAGGCTAGGTACATTCCAACAAGAGGGAAGGGTGAGGGAACCAAAGTAAGGGCTCCTTGGATGACGAGGGAGATAGAGAAGATGATGAAACAAAAAAAGAGGGTGTATGATACATGTCAGGTGAATTCTTCAAGGGAGAACCAGACCAAATACAATAAGTTGAGAGGGGAAGTGAAGATGAAAATAAGATTGGCAAAGAGAGAATATGAGAGTAGAATGGCAGTTAACATAAAAGGGAACCCAAAAATCTTCTACCGGCATGTAAACAGTAAGCGGGTAGTAAGAGGCGGGGTGGGGCCTATTCGGGACAAAGAAGGTGTTATATGCTTAGAGGTGCAGGGCAAGGGACACATTCAGATGCTGGGACACACTCAGACACCGGTTGGGAGTGGTTGTGGGGGCGGCTGGATTAACAGGCATCAAGGGGCTGGAGTCAGGGGTCAGGGTTGACAGGGATAGGGGTCAGGGTTGACAGGGATGGGGGACAGGGGCCAGGGTTGACAGGGATAGGGGGACATGGGGTCAGGGTTGACAGGGATAGGGGGACTGGGGTCAGGGGGCAGGGTTGACAGGGATAGGGGGACTGGGATCAGGGGGCAGCGTTGGCAGGGATCGATGGGGGTTTGGGGTCAGGGGGGGGTTTGGCAGGGATAGGGAGGTTCCGGTGTGGGGGCTAGATTGGACACTCTCCCCTGATATGAACCACAATCTTTCTCCAGGAAAATCAAAGACTGGGATTGAGAAGTTGGAGAAATGGCTGCTCCCGATCACTCCCCGAAACCCTTCACAAAGCCAGATGGTAAAACACCATTGACTAAAAGACTGACCCGTAGCAATCGTTGCATCATGCGCCAGTTTGTTGGGAAGTTAACTCGCAGTCGGCCTGGTAAATATTACCTTTGAGATTGTGTTTGCTTTCAGGAACGTACGGAGCTGGATAAATAGAGAGGTGGAATGGGAACAGGATAGAATTCACAACATCTGTTTAATTGCAAACACAATGAATATTGCAGAAAGGGAACCAGCGAGGGAGCCAGTCTCCGGATCGAGCATTCACCCCGTGATCGTTCATCACAGAGTCAGTGCCCAAAGTTACCCAGATTTCAACTTGAACCTTTCATAAAACACTGGTTTGGTCTCAACTGGAGTATTGTGTCCAATCCTGGGCACCGCACTTTAGGAAGGATGTGAAAGCCTTGGAGAGGGTGCAGAAAAGATTTATGAGAATGGTTCCAGGAATGAAG
Source organism: Squalus acanthias (assembly GCA_030390025.1). Taxonomy (NCBI): domain Eukaryota; kingdom Metazoa; phylum Chordata; class Chondrichthyes; order Squaliformes; family Squalidae; genus Squalus; species Squalus acanthias. The sequence goes on along the minus strand of JASTWF010001607.1, from coordinate 42,708 downwards.
GACTTCAGGTAGTAGATAGAGAGAAACTGTTCCCATTGGCGGAAGGGCCGAGAACCAGAGGACACAGATTTAAGGTGATTGGCAGAAGAACCAAAGGCGACATGAGGAAAAACTTTTTTACGCAGCGAGTGGTTAGGATCTGGAATGCGCTGCCTGAGAGGGTGGTGGAGGCAGATTCAATCGTGGCTTTCAAAAGGGAATTGGATAAGTACCTGAAGGAAAAAAATTTGCAGGGCTACGGGGAGAGGGCGGGGGAGTGGGGCTAGCTGAAGTGCTCTTGCAGGGAGCCGGCACAGGCTCGACGGGCCGAATGGCCTCATTCTGTGCTGTAACCATTCTATGATTCTATTTACCCCTTGTCACTTGCCCCCTGTTGCAAGGGGGCAGTACGGAGGGAGCGCCGCACTGTCGGAGGGGCAGTACTGAGGGAGCGCCGCACTGTTGGAGGGGCAGTACTGAGGGAGTGCCGCACTGTCGGAGGGGCAGTACTGAGGGAGCGCCGCACTGTCAGAGGGGCAGTACTGAGGGAGCGCCGCACTGTCGGAGGGGCAGTACTGAGGGAGCGCCGCACTGTCGGAGGGGCAGTACTGAGGGAGCGCCGTACTGTCGGAGGGGCAGTACTGAGGGAGCGCCGCACTGTCGGAGGGGCAGTACTGAGGGAGCGCCGCACTGTCGGAGGGGCAGTACTGAGGGAGCGCCGTACTGTCGGAGGGGCAGTATTGAGGGAGCGCTGCACTGTCGGAGGGGCAGTACTGAGGGAGCGCTGCACTGTCGGAGGGGCAGTACTGAGGGAGCGCTGCACTGTCGGAGGGGCAGTACTGAGGGAGCGCTGCACTGTCGGAGGGTCAGTACTGAGGGAGCGCCGCACTGTCGGAGGGGCAGTACTGAGGGAGCGCCACACTGTCGGAGGGGCAGTACTGAGGGAGCGCCGCACTGTCGGAGGGGCAGTACTGAGGGAGCGCCGCACTGTCGGAGGGGCAGTACTGAGGGAGCGCCGCACTGTCGGAGGGGCAGTACTGAGGGAGCGGCGCACTGTCGGAGGGGCAGTACTGAGGGAGCACCGCACTGTCGGAGGGGCCGTCTTTCAGATGAGACGTTAAACCGAGGCACCATCTGCTCTCTCAGGTGGATGTAAAAGATCCCACAGCCAGTATTTCGAAGAAGAGCAGGGGAGTTATCCCCAGTGAGGCCAATATTTGTCCCTCAACCAACATCACAAAAAGAACCACAGATGATCTGGTCATTATCACACTGCTGTTTGTGGGATCTTGCTGTGCGCAATTTGGCTGCCGCGTTTCCTGCATTACAACAGTGACTCCACTTCATTGGCTATGAAGTGCTTTGGGACGTCCTGAGGTTGTGAAAGGCGCTCTACATCTGCGAGTCCTTTCTTCACTGGACAGGTTGTCTCTCTGTGTTTACAGAGGCTGGAGATTCCCTTCTCTCTACCTGGGCCGATTCCATCCAGTGCCGACTGTATGAAAGCATTGCTGTCGCTTTCTATCCTCTGTCCCGTTAAGTGCCCCGGTATTGTTAACTTATCTCAGAACAGCGTCAATTCACAGAATAATTTAACAGTCGTTTAGCATGTAGAATTTTTATCAGTAGTTAATGATTAAATTATCAAATCTTAACAAGTGACTACCGTTGTTTTTAAATTCATACATGGGATGTGGGCGTCGCTGGCAAGGCCAGTCTTTATTGTATCAGTGCTGTGCGATCAAACCTGTGTCTCCAAAACGTTAATGGAAATGTCAGTCACTTTTACATCGCTTTACGCGTTCGAGGCAAGAGATTTGAATCTTAGCATTTTACAGCACGGAAAGAGACCATTCGGCCCATCGCCCCATACCCTCTCCTCCAAAAGAGCCCTCCCCTTAGTCCCATGCCCCTTTGACCCCTGTGTTTGGACCCCAAATCTCACCGACCTGACTGGGGCTCCACCCACATATTAGCGAGCAACGCGCATCCGGCAGTATAACTTGGTGCTGGCCGCCCTCGCGGTGGTTACCGGCAGTATAACTCAGTGCTGGCAGCCCTCGCGGTAGTTACCGGCAGTATAACTCAGTGCTGGCTGCCCTCGCGGTAGTTACCGGCAGTATAACTCAGTGCTGGCCGCCCTCGCGGTAGTTACCGGCAGTATAACTCGGTGCTGGCCGCCCTCGCGGTAGTTACCGGCAGTATAACTCGGTGCTGGCCGCCCTCGCAGTAGTTACCGGCAGTATAACTCAGTGCTGGCCGCCCTCGCAGTAGTTACCGGCAGTATAACTCAGTGCTGGCCGCCCTCGCAGTAGTTACCGGCAGTATAACTCAGTGCTGGCCGCACTCGCAGTAGTTACCGGCAGTATAACTCAGTGCTGGCCACCCTCGCGGTGGTTAACGGCAGTATAACTCAGTGCTTGCCACCCTCGCGGTATTTACCGGCAGTATAACTCAGTGCTGGCCGCCCTCGCTGTAGTTACCGGCAGTATAACTCAGTGCTGGCCGCCCTCGCTGTGGTTACCGGCAGTATAACTCAGTGCTGGCCGCCCTCGCTGTGGTTACCGGCAGTATAACTCAGTGCTGGCCGCCCTCGCTGTGGTTAACGGCAGTATAACTCAGTGCTGGCCACCCTCGCAGTAGTTACCGGCAGTATAACTCAGTGCTGGCCACCCTCGCGGTAGTTACTGGCAGTATAACTCGGTGCTGGCCGCCCTCGCGGTAGTTACCGGCAGTATAACTTCAGCATAAGTGCCTCTAAAATGAACAACAAGCAGTTAAGATGCTTTTGAAAATAGTGGTGCATGTATATATATAAATATAACACATGCACCATTGCAGGAGCTTTAGTTACCTTGTTGCTGGTTTAATTTTCCTCTTCAGCACAATAAGTGCCCTCTCGCCATATCTAGAATTACTCCCAATGTACAGCACAGACACAGGCCATTCGGCCCCACTGCTCCGTGCCGGTGTTTCTGCTCCACACGAGCCTCCTCCCACCCCTCTTCATCTCACCCTATCACTATAACCTTCTAAATATATAAAAAGCTTACTGCCACCATTCTCTTATATAATGCACATTGTCTATCTAGAACTGTGCTGTCTCTATTCTGACATTCTCCCCCGAAATGCTCACCTCCTTCCATAAACTGGATGCCCCAGTCTGAGGTGCAGTACTGAGGGAGCGCTGCACTGTTGGAGGGGCAGTACTGAGGGAGCGCTGCACTGTCAGAGGGGCAGTACTGAGGGAGCGCCGCACTGTCGGAGGGGCAGTACTGAGGGAGCGCCGCACTGTCGGAGGGGCAGTACTGAGGGAGAGCCGCACTGTCGGAGGGGCAGTACTGAGGGAGCGCCACACTGTCGGAGGGGCAGTACTGAGGGAGCGCCGCACTGTCGGAGGGGCAGTACTGAGGGAGCGCCGCACTGTCGGAGGGGCAGTACTGAGGGAGAACCGCACTGTCGGAGGGGCAGTACTGAGGGAGCGCCACACTGTCGGAGGGGCAGTACTGAGGGAGCGCCGCACTGTCGGAGGGGCAGTACTGAGGGAGCGCCGCACTGTCGGAGGGGCAGTACTGAGGGAGCGCCGCACTGTCGGAGGGGCAGTACTGAGGGAGAACCGCACTGTCGGAGGGGCAGTACTGAGGGAGCGCTGCATTGTTGGAGGGGCAGTACTGAGGGAGCGCTGCATTGTTGGAGGGGCAGTACTGAGGGAGTGCCGCACTGTCGGAGGTGCCGTCTTTCTGATGACTGCCCTCTCAGGTGGGCATAAAAGATCCCACGGCCACTTCAAAGAGCAGGGGAGTTCTCCCCGGTGTCCGGAGGCCACTATTTATCCCTCAACCAACATCACTAAAAAACAGATTATTTGGTGATTATCACATTGCTGTTTGTTGGTGTTATATTAAATAATCTCCATACATCTGGTTGACACGGTGCACCCGATAAATTGCAGCTTTCTCATTCGGGTGCGGAATGACCAGCATTTTATGTGATATTGGAGGATAAATTTGATTCTGCCTTGTCATTGAATCACAGGAGGCGGCCATTCGGCCCATCGTGCCTGTGCCGGCTCTTTGAACGAGCTCTCCGATTAGTCCCACTCCCCCCTGCTCTTTCCCCACAGCCCTGTGAATTTTTCCTTTTCAAGTATTTCTCCAATTCCCTTTTGAAAGTTACTATTGAATCTGCTTCCACCGCCCTTTCAGGCAGCGCGTTCCAGATCACAACAACTCGCTGCGTAAAAAACATTCTCCTCATCTCCCCCTCTGGTTCTTTTGCCAATTATCTTAAATCTGTGTCCTCTGGTTACCTTATAATCCAAGGGTTGGCACCAGTCCCCATTTATACTGGGGCCAAGAACACCAACTGTAAACAGACTCCCGGGATCCGAATTTAAATATTTAAAAAGAGCTTTATAAAATATAAGAGTTAACACCTGTTAAATCGGCAGAGAGGAATGTTAACGCGTTTGCAGAGGAATATTCACACCTTAATGGCACTGGCGATTATGTAGATTCCCTGTGGCAGGTAGTGTTAATATCAGTCATTACCTGTTGACAAAAGAACCGCTTTGAATCCTCGCTGCTTGGAGCAACTGTTTGAAGAGTGTCCCATGTCCAGCAGCATTGCAGTTTCTCAGACCTCTTTGAATCGTGCAGCACAGGAGACCATTCGGCCCATCCTGCCTGTGCCGGCTCTTTGAAAGAGCTCTCCAATTAGTCCCACTCCCCCTCCCCCTCCTCTTTCCCCACAGCCCTGCAAATATTTCCTTTTCAAGTATTTATCCAATTCCCCTTTTGAAAGTTACTATTGACTCTGCTTCCACCGCCCTTTCAGGCAGTGAATGAATTGAAAATGATGAGTTCATTCGATTTGTTCAAAGAATTTAAGGTTAGACCACATCCCTTGAATTGTATCAAGCTTACTCTCAGAGAAGTGTTTTAGATATATATATATATATATCATAGAAATTTACGGCACAGAAGGAGGCCATTCGGCCCATGGTGTCTGTGCCGGCCGACAAAGAGCTATCCGGCCTAATCCCACTTTCCAGCTCTTGGTCCGTAGCCTTGTTGGTTACAACGCTTCAAGTGCCTATCCAAGTACTTTTTAAATGTGATGAGTGTTTCTGCCTCTTCCACCCTTTCAGGCAGTGAGTTCCAGACCCCCACCACCCTCTGGGTGAAATAAATTCTCCTCAACTCCCCTCTAATCCTTCTACCAATTACTTTAAATCTATGCCCCCCTGGTTATTGACCCCTCTGCTAAGGGAAATAGGTCCTTCCTATCCAGGCCCCTCATAATGTTATAAACCTCAACCAAGTCTCCCCTCAGCCTCCTCTGTTCCAAAGAAAACAACCCCAGCCTCTCCAATCTTTCCTCATAGCTAAAATTCTCCAGTCCAGGCAACATCCTCGTAAATCTCCTCTGTACCCTCTCTAGTGCAATCACATCCTTCCTGTAATGCGGTGACCAGAACTGCACGCAGTACTCTAGCTGCGGCCTAACTAGTGTTTGATACAGTTTAAAAGCATAAACCTCCCTGCTCTTGTATTCTGTGCCTCGGCTAATAATGTATATGTATATATATTCCTGACACTTTGAAGTGCAACCTCAGTAAATGGGATTGTCACGCAAAGCCAGCCGATTTAAAGGGCCGAGATTGATGGACAATGGTGGTGAATGGTGGATCCAGGAGTCGCTCAAGGAGCTTATCGCACCCCCCCAAACCTTAATCTGATGGGGGTGTAATCGACCTGAAACTGACAAGGTTAGAGCGAAGCTGATCAATTTCCAGGCGGAGAAATCACAAGAGCAAGAAATACACAGAATGACGCCACTCGGCCCATCGTGCCTGTGCTAGTTTAAGAGCTAACTCCCTGCTAATAGCCCCCCTGCCCGAAGTTATCTAACTCCCTTTAGAAAAAGTTATAAATTGAATCTGCCTGTCAGGCAGCGAATCCCAGATCACAACATCTCGCTGTTTACTAACAAATTAATTTAAAATATACAATTTACACTCGGTTTTGGATCCCGGGTCTCAGTTATTTTCTGGAGGAAATAAGAGGAATTAAAAGATATTTCTCCCTCTCTCACACACAATTGTAAAAAGTAATTTTAGAAAGAAGTGCCTTGCGGTTTTTTGTTAGAAAATGATCTTGAGACAAGAGCTGGTGAAACTGGCTGAGGGGGCTAGCAAATAAATCACGAGGGAGACGTGTTTACCGAGGGGAAAAGGTTTTATTCAATTTATATAAACATTGTTTTCACCAGGGGAAACTGTGGAGCAGTTTCTGTTCTGCAAATTCAATGGGTCTGTACAGATTAGGAGAGGAGTCCTTTCAAAGACAAAAGGAATCATTCACAATAACTAAATCAATCAATATTACAAAATATCAATAACTCTCCCCCCTCCAAAAAAGGGGGCAATTGTACAAAACACATCTCACAAATGGTAACAATTTAACACACACAAAAAAACTTTTGACATAACTTAATTTATTATAAACAAAGAGACCCGCATCCGGCAGCAGCTGAATTGAACGGTTCATGAACCCCAGTTCTGATGAAGGGTCCCAGATCTGAAACGTTAACTCTGTTTCTCTCTCTACAGATGCTGCCTGACCTGCTGAGCATTTTCTGTTTTTATTTCCGGAACCCCTGTCTTGTGCGCAATGAAAACTAGATTTCACTTCAAACCATTTGCTTGTTTGCTCCTGCCTGTTATATCTCGGGCCCTGCGCATTGAGGGAGGTAACAATCCGCACAGTCAGTGAGAGTGAAACCGAGAGGGTTTTATTTTACAGACGGGACACACACACAGTCACACTAATCGTCAAACACACTCAGTCTCTGACACACAGTCACAAACACTCAGTCAGTCACACTAACATACACTCTCAAACGGTCACACAAACTCTCTCCCTCACACTGACACACACACTCTCAGGTCACACTCACTCATTCACACTGACATACTGAGACACACACTCAAACTGTCAGTCACACGAACACACACACACGCTCTCCCTCACACTGACACACATACACTCAGGTCACTCATTCACACAAACAGAGACAGTCACACTAACCGTCACACTCAGTCTCTGACACACAAACTCTTTTAAGTCAGTCACACTAACACACACAAACTCCCTCACTGTGACACATACTCTGAGTCACTCAAACACTGTATGACTATCTCTCTGACGCATACTGAGACAGTCACACTAACCGTCACTCAGTCTCTGACAGACAGACACACAAACTGTCACAAAACACAGACACAAACACTCCGTCAGTCATACGAACACAAACTCTGTCACACTCAGTCACTTTGACAGGCACACAGTCTCCCTGACACACACTCGCCACTGTCACACACACTCTCACCAATGATTTATTGTTAATACAACACCAAATATCCATGATTGCTGGATCAGGGGCTAAAGGATCTCGAGAGACCACGACCTCTGCACAAACATCGATAAATACTGTACAACTTTAAAAAAACACACATTTGAAGAGATATTATCGCTTTTCCTTTGCACGCACCGGCGCATTGAAAAAAAATCTGTACATCTTAAAAGTAGCGTGTTGGTTTAAAATACAAATTCTTGCATGCTGGCGCTTGAGTGGAGCGGGCAATGACCGCACCTCAATCACAGCGCCTGCGGTATTTACTGGGAGACCGAATAAGGAGTTAGATAATAAATGCACGTATTCTTATTTACAAAAGCTCGTAATAGCAGCACTTAAACAGGATAGATCTCTGTTAAAGAGTACAACTGGCATTTATAATTCTATTAGAAATCCCGGTCAATCTTCTTCTACCTGCAGCTCAGGGATCAATAGGATTGCGAGTTCCAACCTGGGTAAGCCAGTTAAAAAAAAAATTTGGGTGGGTAGACTGGCTGGGTGTTGACAGAAGTAAGCGAACTCTCCCACCGACACCCCGCGGTAAAAAGGTCTCGGAAATCGAGTACCACACGTGGAGTGTGTTTGCCCCCACGCCGAGGCCACCCGGGTGAAGGAGGGCACTGCCAAGATCTCCCGCACACACACACACAGAGCCATGGTGTGTGGGTGCATTGTTAGCAGGAGATTTTAAAACTGGCTAAAAATCCACACACAAAGTACCTGGAAACTTTCCACTGCCTGTTCAACCTGTTATGGGGGACAGGAACTCAAGTAAGGAAGGGAGAATCTGAGAGAGAGAGAGAGAGAGAGAGCAAAGCGATAATACCTCTTATTTTAAGTCAATAATTACAGTTTCCCCCCAGAAATAAAGGGGAAAATGCACCAAAAATTATATATATGTATATACACACAAAAAGTTATATACACAATACACACAGCAAAAAGTTCCAAGTTTTCCCCCCTAGAAATAAATGGGGGGGGGGGGGGGAGGAAGTTCTATATATACACAGAAAAAAGCTCCAACAAGTCCCCCCCCCTTAGAAATAAAGGGGAAAAATATATACACACAGCAAAAAGTTTCCAACAACTTTTTCCCCCTTAGAGACAGAAGAGGAAAACTTTTCAATGGGCAACAAGTTATATACACAGTAAAAAGTTCCAACAAGATCAATAGTTCCTTCCTCGTGTTGCAGAGCTGGCTTCTCCCGGGGTCAGATGTGAGTGAGGGGGACGGTGCCGTTGAGGGAGATGTTCTGGTAGTGCTGGGGCAGAGGGTGGTGGTGCGGGTGCGGGTAGCCCCGCTGGGTGGCCAGCTCCGGCCCGTCGCTGCCGGGGATGTACATGCTGAGCATGTCCCGCAGGTCGCCGTGGAGCCCCCCGCGGGGCGGCTGGGCAGCGGGCGGGGCCCCGACGGGGGGGTGCGCGCCGGCCGCCTCGCCCTTCAGCATCGACGGCGGGGGTCCCGGCGGCCCGGGGGCGCCGTAGGCGGGCGGCAGGCTGTAGGCGGCGGCCGGCGGGTACTGCAGCTCATAGCGGGGGTGCAGCGGCGGCGGCTGGTAGGCCAGCTGGTCGGCCGGCAGTGTCGGGAACCCCCCCGGGGCGCCCCAGGCGAAGGAGTCGAGCCGCGGGCTGCCGCAGGGTCCTTGTGCTAGAAGCGCGGCCGGCGCTAGCGAGAACTTGCTGCTGGAGTCCTTCCTTAGCAGCGCCTTGCTCTTCCGCCGGGGGCGGTATTTGTAATCCGGGTAGTCCTTCATGTGCACGGCCCGCAGCCGCTTGGCCTCGTCGATGAAGGGCCGCTTCTCGGGGTCGCTCAGCAGCTTCCACTCGGCCCCCAGTCTCTTACTGATTTCAGAGTTGTGCATCTTCGGGTTCTCCTGGGCCATTTTCCGCCTCTGGCCCCGCGACCACACCATGAAGGCGTTCATGGGCCTCTTGACCTTGTCCAGCTCCAGCTTGGCGCTGGCCCCCGGGCTGGTCTGTGCAAGGCTGGCAGCCTTGATGTCCTGGTCCTGTTGATCCAACACACTGTACATCTTCTGGAGATCAGATGGACCTCTTCTCTTGTGAGACTGAGAGAGAGTGTGAAGGGGGTGGAGAAATAAAGTCCAGGTAATACATCTCACAGCCGTTTATACAGGTTAAATCACCCCATTCCAGCCAATCAGCAGCCAACAAGAGTTCAGGACCCCGCCCATCAGATGATGTCAACTCCCACAGCATTAACATACAGGGGTGGGGTTTCAGACACTGCATTACTTTGCAAAAACACTTGAGTGAATGTTTGAGCAGGCTGAAGGACTTTTAAAAGCCTCGCACTAAAAGCAAAAGGGAATTAAATGGCCAGCCCGAAATTATGAACTCTTAAGAAAGACTTGTTTGGTCCACATCGACAGTGGGACCTTCGCCAACACTTCCTCTCCCCCTTCAAAGGGAACTTGTATTGTTTAAAGAGGGAACTGCTTTACTTCAACAACAACAGTCACAACTTGCCTTTATACAGTGCCTTTAACATCCCAAGGCGCTTCACAGGAGCGATTATCAAACAAAATTTGACAGCGAGCCACATAAGGAGATATTAGGGCAGGTGACCAAAAGCTTGGTCAAAGAGGTCGGTTTTAAGGAGCGTCTTAAAGGAGGAGAGGTTTAAGGAGGGAATTCCCCAGTGCAAGAGGCCAGAATTGGCGGAGCGCAGAGATCTCGCAGGTTTGTGGGGCTGGAGGAGGTTACAGAGATGGGGGGGGGGGCGAGGGCCATGGAGGGATTTCAACGTGAGGATGAGAATTTCAAAATCGAGGCGTTGTCGGGCCGGGAGCCAGTGTGGGTCAGCGAGTTGGGGGGGTAGGGGATGGGTGAACGGGACTCGGTGCAAGTTAGGACACGGGGCAGCAGAGTTTTAATCAGTTCAAGTTTACGGAGGGTGCAAGGGGGACTCTCCGAGATCTCTGCGCCCCTCCAATTATGGCCTCTTGCGAATCCCCCGATTTTCATCGTTCCACCATTGGCGGCCGTGCCTTCAGCTGCCTGGGCCCTAAGCTCTGGAATTCCCTCCCTAAACCTCTCTCTCTCCTCCTTTAAGACACTCCTTAAAACCGACCTCTTTGACCAAGCTTTTGGTCACCTGTCCAATCTAGTGAACCTTCGTTGCATCCCCTCGAAGGCAACTCTATCCTTCCTTAGGTAAGGAGACCAAAACTGTGCACAGTACTCCAGATGTGGTCTCACCAAGGCCCTATATAATTTCAGCAAGAGCTCCTTGGAACGTTTTATTAAGTTAAGGGCATTATCTGAATGCAAGTTGTTGCTGTTAGTCATTGACCTGAACATCAGCCCTCCCCATAGACCAGTCCCTTTAACCAGGCATCAATCTGAGTGGGATCATTTCCCTATCAGACGCTTCATGCAGTAGCTTTGATTAATGCAGCACAGTACAGACATTAATAAGCAATCAGTTATCTGAATTGCTCACTTATCCAAACAAACATATCTCTCGAACTGCTTCCGATCAATGACACTTGTGACACCGTTTATTTTATAGCCCTACACGTTGGCTAGCTGGAATCACCTGTGGGCCAGACAGGCAGGATGTACCAATGGAGCGCCGCACTGTCGGAGGGGCGGTACTGAGGGAGCACCGCACTATCGGAGGGGCAGTACTGAGGGAGCGCCGCACTGTCGGAGGGGCAGGTACTGAGGGAGCGCCGTACTGTCGGAGGGGCAGTACTGAGGGAGCGCCGCACTATCGGAGGGGCAGTACTGAGGGAGCGCCGCACTGTCGGAGGGGCAGTACTGAGGGAGCGCTGCACTGTCGGAGGGGCGGTACTGAGGGAGCGCCGCACTATCGGAGGGGCGGTACTGAGGGAGCGCCGTACTGTCGGAGGGGCAGTACTGAGTGAGCGCCGTACTGTCGGAGGATCAGTACTGAGGGAGCGCCGCACTATCGGAGGGGCGGTACTGAGGGAGCGCCGTACTGTCGGAGGGGCAGTACTGAGTGAGCGCCGTACTGTCGGAGGATCAGTACTGAGGGAGCGCCGCACTATCGGAGGATCAGTACTGAGTGAGCGCCGCACTGTCGGAGGGGCAGTACTGAGGGAGCGCCGCACTGTCGGAGGAGCAGTACTGAGGGAGTGCTGCACTGTCGGAGGGGCAGTACTGAGGGAGTGCCGCACCGTCGGAGGGTCAGTACTGAGGGAGCGCCGCACTGTTGGAGGGGCAGTACTGAGGGAGCGCCGCACTGTCGGAGGGGCAGTACTGAGGGAACGCTGCACTGTCGGAGGGGCTGTACTGAGGGAACGCTGCACTGTCGGAGGGGCAGTACTGAGGGAGTGCAGTACTGTCAGAGGTGTTGTTCTCTGGGTGGGATTTTAAACCGTTCCTGTTCCATGGATGTTAAGGATCCCAGGGCCCATCTGGAAGAGCAGGAGGGGCGAGGCGGGGGGGCGGGGTTCTCCCCGTGGGTCCTGGGCTAACATTTCCCCCTCGTCCGTCTCAGTGTAGTCTGTGGGACATTAGGTGCTGTATTTTCTGATCTAACCGTGATCCCACTCCACAGTACATCATCACCTGAAGCCCTTTGAAATCCGCTCAGGCTGCTGATAATTGGATGTCATTTTTCCTTGTTCATTTTGACTGTATATCATATAAAGAAAGTGAGACTGTGTGTGTGTCCCTGGCTCTTCATCCTTGGGATGTGGGCATTACTAGCAAGGCAGGGGTATGGTAGCATAGTGGATCTGTTACTGGACTAGTAATCCAGACAGTAGGCTCCCGAGGTATGGAAAGTGGTCCACGTTGTCCAAGGCCTTGTCGTGGATTTTGATAATCGGGGGGGCAGTACTGTGTGGCGGGGGCAGGTTGGTAGAGGACCTTTGTCTTACGGATGATTAGTGTAAGGCCCATGCTCTCGTACGCTTCGGTGAAGGTACTCAGAGCTCCGACACGGCAAGAGAGCCCCAGGTGGGCAGAGGAAACGCTTCAGGGACACCCTCAAAGCCTCCTTGAAAAAGTGTAACATCCCCACCGACACCTAGGAATCCCTGGCCCAAGACCGCACAAAAAGTGGAGGAGAAGCATCCGGGAAGGCGCCGAACACCTCGAGTCTCTTCGCCGGGAGCAAGTGGAAGCCGAGCGCAAGGAGCGCACGTCAACCCAAGCGCCCCACCTACCCGCCCCTTCAACCACCGTCTGCCCCACCTGTGACAAAGACTGTAGGTCCCACATTGGACTCATCAGTCACCTGAGAACTCATTTTTAGTGTGGAAGCCAGTCATCCTCGGCTCTGAGGGACTGCCTAAGAAGAAGAAGAGTAATCCAGTGGCCTGGAGAGAATCCTGAGTGGGGGAATTTAAATTCAGTTAATTAAATAAATCTGGAAGAAAAAGCTAGTATCAGTAATGGATTGTCGTAAAAACCCATCTGGTTCACTAATGTCCTTTAGGGAAGGAAATCTACCGTCCTTACCTGGTCTGGCCTATATGTGACTCCAGACCCACAGCAATGCGGTTGACTCTTAACTGCCCTCTGAAATGGCCCAGCGAGTCACTCAGTTGTATAAAACCCACTAGGAAAACACCTCACATGACTGCAGCGGTTCAAGAAGGCGGCTCACCATCACCTTCTCAAGGGCAATTAGGGATGGGTAATAAATGCCGGGCCTTGCCAGCGACGCCCACATCCCATGAATGAATAAATAAAGGGAAAGTAAGAGAGAGGGAAAGAGAAAGAAATAAAGTGAGGGAGGGAAGGAAGCAACCAAATTAAAAATATACAAAGTTTCTCTCCAGTCCCACTGAAAACGACATTTACAAACAAGCTTTGATTATTCAGATTTGCAAAAAGCATTCACGTGCTTGTAAAAAAAAAATCCCTTTAAAAAACACCCAGTAGATTAATTAAATGTCGAGGCGTTTTTAAAAAAAAAATTCTCAAAACCTTCTGGGGTGTGTTTAGTTTTGTTGCATTTGGTGTTTTTTCAGGAGAGCGGGAGGGAGGGCATTGAACAAGAGGATTAAAAAGCTGGGAATGGGTTTGAAAGTGGGAAGAATGAAGCCGGTCCCGTTGCCCTGGAGACCCTGGAAGGGCATGAATGGAGTGGCGAGGGCCCGGAGGCTGTCAATCAAACCGGGGGGGCTCAGGAATAGGCACCTGCAAAATAGAGAGAGCGAGAGCACCCCGCAAAATCATTAATATTAATGGGGCACCATCACATTCTGCATCTCAAAAGGATCCCAGAGAGAGAGAGAGAGGTTTTTTTTTTAAAGTCCAATTTTGCAAAAACACAAAATAATAAGCGACACTTTTTTAAAAATATAAATAAAAAAGAAGTTTGGTTCAATGTGGAATTAATACAGGAGCACTCTTGGGTCGAACCAACTTTAAAAATAAAAGTAAAAAAGTTTGCACTAACTTTGTGTCTGGGAGTGGGGATTTGGGATCGGACTGTGCACTGGTCACACGGTGTGAGCAAGGCTTTTAACCAGAAGCCACACTCTGCATTCCGAACAGACGGCAAACTGTTGCACTCTAAAGTGTTCAAAGCAGAAGGTTTATTATTTTATTTTATAGGGTCTCTGGGTCTGACGATAATCCTCTTGCTCAGAATATTTGGGTTTTCGACTGTTTTCCCCCTGTCTCCGGGGGGTCTACGCATTAGGCGCTAATATAAAGAATATGGGGAGGGGGGGTTAACTTTACCTGAACTCCCTGAGCCCAACCATGAGCTTTTGCCAAGTGTTACTGAAAGAGCCATTGTCTTTGGTCCCCGCCACCAACTCCGTTCCCCCGCCACTCTCGCTGTCCCCTCTCCCCCTCCGCTGTCTGAGGCCGAACCAGACTGTTCACAACCCCAGTGCCCGATTTGACCCCAAGATGAGCTTCCGACACCATCTCCGCTCCGTCACCGAGGCCGCCTATTTCCACCTCTGTAACACCGCCCGTCTGCGCCCCTCGCTCAGCTCATCCGCTGCTGAAACCCTCATCCACTCGCATCAAGTCCCGTTTGCCCATTACCTCCCGCGCTCGCTGATCTACATTGGCTCCCACTCCGGCAATGCCTCAAATTTAAAATTCTTATCCTTGTTTTCCAATCCCTACCTGGCCTCACCCCACTCCCTAGCTCCGTAGGTTGGAGTGGGGCGGTAGTTTGCAAGAACAGAGCAGTCAATGTTGTTTTGTCTCCACTGTCGGAGGGGCAGTACTGAGGGAGCCCTGCACTGTCGGAGGGGCAGTACTGAGGGAGCACCGCACTGTCGGAGGGGCGGTACTGATGGAGCGCCGCACTGTCGGAGGGGCAGTACTGAGGGAGTGCCGCACTGTCGGAGGGGCAGTACTGAGGGAGCGCCGCACTGTCGGAGGGGCAGTACTGAGGGAGTGCCGCACTGTCGGAGGGGCAGTACTGAGGGAGCACCGCACTGTCGGAGGGGCGGTACTGATGGAGCGCCGCACTGTCGGAGGGGCAGTACTGAGGGAGAGCCGCACTGTCGGAGGGGCAGTACTGAGGGAGCGCCGCACTGTCGGAGGGGCAGTACTGAGGGAGTGCCGCACTGTCGGAGGGGCAGTACTGAGGGAGTGCCGCACTGTCGAAGGGGCAGTACTGAGGGAGAGCCGCACTGTCGGAGGGGCGGTACTGAGGGAGCGCCGCACTGTCGGAGGGGCAGTACTGAGGGAGCGCCGCACTGTCGGAGGGGCAGTACTGAGGGAGTGCCGCACTGTCGGAGGGGCAGTACTGATGGAGCGCCGCACTGTCGGAGGGGCAGTACTGAGGGAGTGCCGCACTGTCGGAGGGGCAGTACTGAGGGAGCGCCGCACTGTCGGAGGGACAGTACTGAGGGAGTGCCGCACTGTTGGAGGGGCAGTACTGAGGGAGTGCTGCACTTTTGGAGGGGCAGTGCTGAGGGAGCGTCGCACTGTCGGAGGAGCGCCCTCAGTACTGCCCCTCCGACAGTGCGGCGCTCCCTCAGTACTGCCCCTCCGACAGTGCGGCTCTCCCTCAGTACTGACCCTCCGACAGTGCGGCGCTCCCTCAGTACTGCCCCTCCGACAGTGCGGCGCTCCCTCAGTACGGCGCTCCCTCAGTACTGCAGTGGGAGCGTTGGCCTGGATTTTGCGCTCAAGTCTCTGGAGCGGGGCTCGAACCCACGATCTTCTGACTCGGAGGCGAAAGTGCTGCCCACTGAGCCAGGGCCGACACCGAGACAGATAAATACAGCCGTGATCTTACTGAATGTCGGAGCAGGCTCGAGGGGCCGTACGGCTGACTCCTGCCCCTACCTCTGATGTTCTGATGTTCCCGTGTTAAAGGTGCTATGTGGTAGAAGATTTGGGCTGAATGTTTGGAGATATGACAGTAATGAGGTGCCAAATAGGCCATTTAATAAGATTAGAAAGCCACTTGCAGGAAGATATCTGTGACAGGTTGACCCTAACACCACACTCCGTCACCTCATTAACTGTTGAAAACATTAACATTAGCAAATCATTAACACCAATCCTTTTATTCCTGTGGGACCAGTACATAGAACGTAAAGCTTAGAAGCAGCCTGTTCGGCCCCACTGCTCCGTGCCGGTGTTTCTGCTCCACACGAGCCTCCTCCCACCCCTCTTCATCTCACCCTATCAGCATATCCTTCTGTTCCTTGCTCCCTCGTGTGTTTATCAAGTTTCTCCTGAATTCCCTATTGGATTTATTAGTGACTGTCTTATATTGACGGCCCCTAGTTCTGGTCTCCCCCACAAGTGGAAACTTTTTCATCTTCTCTACGTCTACCCTATCGAACCCCTTCATAATCTTAAAGACCTCTAACAGGTCACCCCTCAGTCTTCTCTTTCTATCAGGAACAGGAGGAGGCCATTCAGCCCCTCGGGCCTGTTCCGCCATTCAATGAGATCACATTCAATGCTGATCTGTAACTCAATCCCATCTACCCTTTGCTCCCGATCCCTTGATATCAGCATGGACCGAATGGCCTGTTTCTGTGCTGTAATTACCATGTGATACTCTTACCCAACAAAAATCTATCGATCTCATTCTTGAAGACTCCAGTTGTCCCCCCGCACCCAGCCTTTTGGGGGGAGAGAGTTCCAGGTACTTTCGAAATGGTGAAAAGCTAAAAACAGTGGAGGTCCAAAGAGACTTGGGGAGTCCAGGTACACATCATTAAAACATCATGAACAGGTACAGAAAATAAGAACATAAGAATTAGGAGCAGGAGTAGGCCAATTGGCCCCTCGAACCCGCTTCGCCATTTAATAAGATCATGGCTGATCTGATCCTAACCGCCAATCTACTATCTATCACAGAACCATCTCCTGCATCTAACAGAATTGGACACACGAAATAGGAGCAGGATCAGGCTACACGGCCCCTGGGCTCGCTACGCTACCCACAGGGCCATGACCGATCCGAACCTAGACTCATGTCCAAATTCCTGCCCGCTCCCCGTAACCCTTAATTCCCTTTACTTCTAGGAAACTGTCTATTTCTGTTTTAAATTTATGTAATGATGTAGCTTCTACAGCTTTTTGGGGCAGCATATTCCATGGACCTACCACCCTCTGAGTGAAGTAGTTCCTCCTCATCTCAGTTTTGAAAGAGCAGCCCCTTATTCTAAGACTATGCCCCCTAGTTCTAGTTTCACCCATCATCGGGAACACAATCAAAGAGGCTAATGGATGCTGGCCTTTATATCTCGAGGACTAGAATACAAGGGGTAGAAGTTATGCTGCAGCTGTACCTGGTTAGACCACACCTGGAGTGCTGTGAGCAGTTCTGGGCCCCACACCTTAGGAAGGATATATTGGCCTTGGAGGGAGTGCAGCGTAGGTTTACCAGAATGATACCTGGACTTCAAGGGTTAAGTTACGAGGAGAGATTACACAAACGAGCGTTGTATTCCCTGGAATTTAGAAGGTTAAGGGGTGATCAGATCGGAGTTTTCAGCATATTAAGGGGAATAGATGGGGTAGATAGAGAGAAACTATTTCCGCTGGTTGGGGATTCTAGGACTAGGGGGCATAGTCTAAAAATTAGAGCCAGACCTTTCAGGAGTGGAATTAGGAAACACTTCTACACACAAAGGGTGGTAGAAGTTTGGAACTCTCCCATAAACGGTAATTGATGCTAGATCAATTGTTAATTTTAAATCTGAGATTGATAGATTTTTGTTAACCAAAGGTATTAAGGGATATGGGCCATAGACGGGTATATGGAGTTAGATCACAGATCAGCCATGATCTCATTGAATGGCAGAACAGGTTCGGGGGGGGTTAATGGCCTCCGCCTGTTCCCATGTTCCCAGATTTCCGCCACCCTTTGTGTGAAGAAGTGCTTCCTGATTTCCCTCATGGTCAGGATGTACCCAACCAATCAGGCTGCAACGCTAAGAACAAGTCCTCTTGCAGGGCTTGACAGGGTAGATGCTGAGAGGTTGTTTCCCCGGCTGGAGTGTCTAGAAATAGGGAGCATAGTCTCGGGATAAGGGGTCGGCCATTTAGGACTGAGATGAGGAAGGATTTTTTCACTCAGAGGGTGGTGAATCTTTGGAATTCTCTGCCCCAGAGGGCTGTGGAGGCTCAGTCGTTGAGTATATTCAAGGCTGAGGTCGATAGATTTTTGGACTCTAGGGGAATCAAGGGATATGGGGATCGGGCGGGAAAGTGGAGCTGAGGTCGAATATCAGCCATGATCTCATTGAATGGCAGAGCAGGCTCAAGGGGCCGAATGGCCGACTCCTGCTCCTAATTCTTTATGTTTTGGACCTTTTCCAAACCTTCAGTTTCAAAAAACTCAAGCAGGACAAACTGAGACACAACTGGGTCAGAGATAGTTGGTGGGGTTGGGGGGGGGGGGCAGTATTGATGTGAGGACAATAGTCTGAGCACCTAATTAACACCATCCGTCCCCTCCCCACCCTAACAACAACTTGTATTTATACAGAACCTTTAACGTAGTAAAACGTCCCAAAGCGCTTCACAGGAGCGATTATCAAACAAAATTAGACCCCGAGCCACAGAAGGAGATATTAGGGACAGGTGACCAAAAGCTTGGTCAAAGAGGTCGGTTTTAAGGAGCGTCTTAAAGGAGGAGAGAGAGGCGGAGAGGTTTAGGGAGGGAATTCCAGAGCTCGGGGCCCAGGCAGCTGAAGGCACGGCCGCCAATGGTGGAGCGATTAAAATCGGGGGATGCTCAAGAGGCCAGAATTGGAGGAGCGCAGAGATCTCGGAGGGTTGTAGGGGCTGGAGGAGATTACAGAGATAGGGAGAGGGGGCGAGGAGGCCATGGAGGGATTTGAACACAAGGATGAGAATTTTAAAACAAGAGCTACCCCCCCCCCCACCCCCCCCCCGGCTCCCCCGCAACTACCCTCCCCTTCCCCTTTCTGCCCCCCAGGAGGTGGCGTGAAGGCTGCCTGAGGTTAGACAGGGTCAGGCGCGCCGGTCTCGGAGCGGGCGGGTTATTTAAAAAGTGCAGGAACTCGCAAAAGAGAATTGGGTAAGCGCACGAAGAGAATAAAATTGGCGGGGCTGTGGGGGGGTTAAAGAGCGGGGGGGGGGGGAGAGCGGGACGGGTTGGAGAGCTCGTTCAGAGAGACGGCGCAAGCACGATGGGCCGAATGGCCTCCTCCCGTGCTGCGTCATTCTACGATTCTAACTTGTTAATCATTCGCCATCTCCCTGGCCCCCCTCCGCAACCCCCACCACACCCCCCCTGCCAGATGCTTGTAGAGTTTGTGGCAATTCTCAGCGCTGGTGGTCATTCCCACCGAGGGCCCCCCCCACCCCGCCCCACCTTCCCTCAGTATTCGGAGTCCCGCTGACACCCTTGAATGCAGGGAAGGAGATTAGCCCAGGGAGGGGGTGGTGGGAGGGGGGGGGCGGTCAACTCTCATAACTCAGGCCTGGGCCATTCTTCTGCAAGACAGATCACCAGAGAGTCCTCCGCACTTCACAACCAATTAGAGATGCATTAAAGAGCCATTTGCATTTGAACAGAGCCTGGAGAGAAAGCTATTCAGGAATCTATGGCCCTGTGTACAGCTGGGGGAAGAGAGGGGGCGGGGGAGGGAGGGAGGAGGCTCCTTCACAAGCAGAGCGCGCAGGGGAACAAAAAAAAATAGAGATTTTTGGAAAATCCGCTCCCCCCCATTTTCGCCCTGCAGAGACACAGCTTTTCTTTCGTAGGTTCATCGAATCTTCTTCTTCTTAGGCAGTCCCTCGGAACCGAGGATGACTGGCTTCCACACTAAAAATGAGTTCTCAGGTGACTGATGAGTCCAATGTGGGACCTACAGTCTCTGTCACAGGAGGGGCAGACGGTGGTTGAAGGGGCGGGTGGGTGTGGGGTGCTTGGGTTGACGTGCGCTCCTTCCGCTGCCTGCGCTTGGCTTCCGCTTGCTCCCAGCGAAGAGACTCGAGGTGTTCGGCGCCTTCCCGGATGCTTCTCCTCCACTTTGTGCAGTCTTGGGCCAGGGATTCCCAGGTGTCGGTGGGGGATGTTGCACTTTTTCAAGGAGGCTTTGAGGGTGTCCTTGAAGCGTTTCCTCTGCCCACCTGGGGCTCTCTTGCCGTGTCGGAGCTCCGAGTAGAGCGCTTGTTTTGGGAGTCTCGTATCGGGCATGCGGACAATGTGACCCGTCCATCGGAGCTGATCGAGCATGGTCAAAGCTTCGATGCTGGGGATGTTGGCCTGAGCAAGAACACTGACGTTGGTGCGCCTATCCTGCCAATGGATTTGCAGGATCTTGCGGAGGCAGCGTTGGTGGTACCTCTCCAGTGCTTTGAGGTGCCTGCTGTACATGGCCCATGTCTCTGAGGCATACAGCAGGGCGGGTATCACTGCTGCTCTGTAGACCATGAGCTTAGTGCTGGGTTTGAGGTCCTGGTCTTCAAACACTCTCTTCCTCAGGCGACCGAAGGCTGCACTGGCACACTGAAGGCGGTGTCGGACTTACAGCACCGAAGGAGGCTGTTCGGCCCGACCTGTCTTCCTCCTCCTCCAGTACCCGCCCGACTCTGATGGAATCAGCTTCCACCACCTTTCCAGGTCGAGCGTTCCAGATCCCCACAACTCTGAGTGAAAAGATTTCCCCCTCATCTCCCCTCGAGACATTTCGCCAATGATTTTGAATCGACGAGCTAGTTTTATCGACCCACTCGCCGGAGGGAATTTGTTTTTTTCTTGAGCTTATCCCAAACTCTGCTGCCCCGTGTCCTAACTCGCCCCGAGTCCCGTTCGCCCATCACCCGCCCCCTGTGCTCGCCGGCCGACACTGGCAATGCCTCCAATGTTCAGCAGTTGTCAGTGAGCAGGAACTTTACTCCCTGATATAAGAACATAAGAAATAGGAGCAGGAGTCGGCCATTCGGCCCCTCGAGCCTGCTCCACCATTCAATGAGATCATGGCTGATCATCGACGTCAAATCCACTTTCCCGCCCGATCCCCATCTCCCTTGATTCCCCTAGAGTCCAAAAATCCATCGATCTCAGCCTTGAATATACTCAATGACTGAGCCTCCACAGCCCTCTGGGGCAGAGAATTCCAGAGATTCACCACCCTCTGAGTGAAGAAATTCCTCCTCATCTCAGTCTTAAATGGCCAACCCCTTATTCTGAGACTGTGACCCCTAGTTCTAGACTCTCCAGCCAGGGGGAAACAACCTCTCAGCATCTAGCCTGTCAATCCCCCTCAGAATCTTGTATGTTTCAATGAGATCACCTCTCATTCTTCTAAACTCCAGAGAGTATAGGCCCAATCTACTCAATCTCTCATCATAGGACAGCCCCCTCATCCCAGGAATCAATCTAGTGAACCTTCGCTGCACCGCCTCCAAGACAAGTATATCCTTCCTCAGATAAGGAGACCAGAACTGTGCACAGTACTCCAGGTGTGGCCTCACCAAGGCCCTGTACAATTGTAGCAAGTCTTCCTTACTCTTATACTCCAACCGCCTTGCAATAAAGGCCAACATGCCATTTGCCTTCCTTATTGCTTGCTGTACCTGTATGTTAAGTTATCTGGCGGGGGGGGGGGGGGAAGGTGGAGGAGGGCACTGAGGCTAATTTTTGACCCCAACTGTTGCCCTGAATGAAGTCTGCAGACCAAGAGCCTGAGCCTGGGACCTCCCTGGCCCATCAGCCACTCAGTAGGGTCAGCGGGAGAACCCGATTGATAACCAGGGTTCAGGGAAGGGCCTCCTGGCTGAAATGCTCTCACAGAGAGCCGGCACGGGCTCAACGGGCCGAATGGCCATCTTCTGAGCTGTAACCATTCGATGATATGATTCTATGATTGACGCTCCTGTGAAGCACCTTGGGACGTTTTACTACATTGAAGGTGCTGAATAAATACAGGTCCTTGTTGTGAGACAGCACCGCACGTGGAAGAAAGAAAGACTCGCATTTCTCCAGCGCCTTTCACCACCTCAGGACGTCCCAAAGTGCTTTACAGCCAATGAAGTACTTTTTTTGAAGTGTAGTCACTGTTGTCATGTGGGAAATGTGGCAGCCAATTTGCGCACAGCAAGCTCCCACAAACAGCAATGTGATAATGACCAGATAATCAGTTTTAGTGATGTTGGTTGAGGGATAAATATTGGGCAGGACACTGGGGAGAACTCCCCCCTGCTCTTCTTCGAAATAGTGGCCGTGGGATCTTCTACGTCCACCTGAGAGCAGACGGGACCCCTGGTTTAACATCTCCTCTGAAAGACAGAACCTCCCTCAGTACTGCCCCTCCGACAGTGCAGCACTCGCCCAGCACTGCCCCTCCGACAGTACGACGCTCCCTCAGTACTGCCCCTCCGACAGTGCAGCACTCGCCCAGCACTGCCCCTCCGACAGTGCGGCGCTCCCTCAGTACTGACCCTCCGACAGTGCGGCACTCCCTCAGTACTGCCCCTCCGACAGTACGGCGCTCCCTCAGTACTGCCCCTCCGACAGTGCGGCTCTCCCTCAGTACAGCCCCTCCCACAGTGCGGCGCTCCCTCAGTACTGCCCCACCGACAGTGCGGCGCTCCCTCAGTACTGCCCCTCCGACAGTGCGGCACTCCCTCAGTACTGCCCCTCCGACAGTGCGGCGCTCCCTCAGTACTGCCCCACCGACAGTACGGCGCTCCCTCAGTACTGCCCCTCCGACAGTGCGGCACTCCCTCAGTACTACCCCTCCGACAGTGCGGCGCTCCCTCAGTACTGCCCCTCCGACAGTGCGGCGCTCCCTCAGTACTGCCCCTCCGACAGTGCAGTGCTCCCTCAGTACTGCCCCTCCGACAGTGTGGCGCTCCCTCAGTACTGCCCCTCCAACAGTGCGGCGCTCCCTCAGTACTGCCCCTCCGACAGTGCGGCGCTCCCTCAGTACTGCCCCTCCGACAGTGCGGCGCTCCCTCAGTACTGCCCCTCCGACAGTGCGGCGCTCCCTCAGTACTGCCCCTCCAACAGTGCAGCGCTCCCTCAGTACTGCCCCTCCGACAGTGTGGCGCTCCCTCAGTACTGCCCCTCCGACAGTGCGGCGCTCCCTCAGTACTGCCCCGCCGACAGTGCAGCACTCCCTCAGTACTGCCCCTCCGACAGTGCTGCGCTCCCTCAGTACTGCCCCTCCGACAGTGCGGCGCTCCCTCAGTACTGCCCCTCCGACAGTGCGGCGCTCCCTCAGTACTGCCCCTCCGACAGTGCGGCGCTCCCTCAGTACTGCCCCTCCGACAGTGCGGCGCTCCCTCAGTACTGCCCCTCCGACAGTGCGGCGCTCCCTCAGTACTGCCCCTCCGACAGTGCGGCGCTCCCTCAGTACTGCCCCTCCGACAGTGCGGCGCTCCCTCAGTACTGCCCCTCCGACAGTGCGGCGCTCCCTCAGTACTGCCCCTCCGACAGTGCGGCGCTCCCTCAGTACTGCCCCTCCGACAGTGCGGCGCTCCCTCAGTACTGCCCCTCCGACAGTGCGGCGCTCCCTCAGTACTGCCCCTCCGACAGTGCGGCGCTCCCTCAGTACTGCCCCTCCGACAGTGCGGCGCTCCCTCAGTACTGCCCCTCCGACAGTGCGGCGCTCCCTCAGTACTGCCCCTCCGACAGTGCGGCGCTCCCTCAGTACTGCCCCTCCGACAGTGCGGCGCTCCCTCAGTACTGCCCCTCCGACAGTGCGGCGCTCCCTCAGTACTGCCCCTCCGACAGTGCGGCGCTCCCTCAGTACTGCCCCTCCGACAGTGCGGCGCTCCCTCAGTACTGCCCCTCCGACAGTGCAGTGCTCCCTCAGTACTGCCCCTCCGACAGTGTGGCGCTCCCTCAGTACTGCCCCTCCAACAGTGCGGCGCTCCCTCAGTACTGCCCCTCCGACAGTGCGGCGCTCCCTCAGTACTGCCCCTCCGACAGTGCAGCGCTCCCTCAGTACTGCCCCTCCGACAGTGTGGCGCTCCCTCAGTACTGCCCCTCCGACAGTGCGGCGCTCCCTCAGTACTGCCCCGCCGACAGTGCAGCACTCCCTCAGTACTGCCCCTCCGACAGTGCTGCGCTCCCTCAGTACTGCCCCTCCGACAGTGCGGCGCTCCCTCAGTACTGCCCCTCCGACAGTGCGGCGCTCCCTCAGTACTGCCCCTCCGACAGTGCGGCGCTCCCTCAGTACTGCCCCTCCGACAGTGCGGCGCTCCCTCAGTACTGCCCCTCCGACAGTGCGGCGCTCCCTCAGTACTGCCCCTCCGACAGTGCGGCGCTCCCTCAGTACTGCCCCTCCGACAGTGCGGCGCTCCCTCAGTACTGCCCCTCCGACAGTGCAGCGCTCCCTCAGTACTGCCCCTCCGACAGTGCGGCGCTCCCTCAGTACTGCCCCTCCGACAGTGCGGCGCTCCCTCAGTACTGCCCCTTCGACAGCGCGGCGCTCCCTCAGTACGGCATTGGAGTGTCGGCTTGGGTTATGTGGTGGCGGTGGGAGAGGAGGGGGGATGATTTTGGCCCCATTCCGACCCTCGAAGCTCGCGAGAGGTTGCGTAACGTGCAGAGGAGAAATAAGCGGGGGGGGGGGGGGGCGCGCTGGCTCCTCGTTTCTCTCTCTCTCTCTCTCTCTATGAAACAAGGGGGCGCACGGAAGCTCTCCCAGCTTTAGAAATGGAAGTGTCCTTGTCAAGGCTGCAGATAACAAGAGAGATAATTGATTTGTAATAAATCACAGACCATGATTAATTGTGTGCGGTTTTCAATTATCTGGGCACTGGTGATGATAATGTGGTGATCCACAGTACGGAGAATGTGGCCTCATTCAGCGCCCAGCCCCAGCCCCAGAATCAGCCCTTTATTCAGTCGGTTACATAGGCAGGAGCTTTTTTTTGATTGGAGCTAAATTAGGTTGCGGGGGGGGGGGGCGGATTCGACAATAGGAGCTGGTGGGTTAAGTCTGTGAGCAGAGTCCGGCCTCTCCATCATTCTGCTATTGTCAAGGCCATCTGGTGCATTCAACACGGGATGAATGCAATTACTGGCAGTTAGTCAATCATAGTGGCAAGTGGGAGAAGAAAGAGTGTGTGCGAGAGAGAGAGAGAGAATGTGTGAGAGAGAGAGAATATGTGAGGGAGAGAGAGAGAGAGAGAATGTGTGAGAGAGAGAATGTGAGACAGAGAGAGAGAGAGAATGTGTGAGAGAGAGAATGTGTCAGAGAGAGACAGAGAGAGAGCGAATGTGTGTGAGAGAGAGAGAGAGAATGTGTGAGAGAGAATGTGTGAGAGAGAGAGAGAGAGACAGAGAGAGAATGTGTGAGAGAGAGAGAATGTGAGAGAGAGAGAGAGAATGTGAGAGAGAGAGAGAGAGAATGTGTGAGAGAGAATGTGTGAGAATGTGTGTG
>JASTWF010001607.1:0-10000 GCA_030390025.1 Squalus acanthias | reverse complement strand
CCACAGACACTGACTCTCACTGGGGTACAGTTCCACAGACACTGACTCTCACTGGGGTACAGTTCCACAGACACTAACTCACACTGGGGTACAGTTCCACAGACACTGACTCTCACTGGGGTACAGTTCCACAGACACTGACTCTCACTGGGGTACAGTTCCACAGACACTGACTCTCACTGGGGAACAGTTCCACAGACACAGACTCTCACTGGGGTACAGTTCCACAGACACTGACTCTCACTGGGGTACAGTTCCACACACACTGACTCTCACTGGGGTACAGTTCCACAGACACTGACTCTCACTGGGGTACAGTTCCACAGACACTGACTCTCACTGGGGTACAGTTCCACAGACACTGACTCTCACTGGGGTACAGTTCCACAGACACTGACTCTCCCTGGGGTACAGTTCCACAGACCCTGATGCTCACTGGGGTACAGTTCCACAGACACTGACTCTCACTGGGGTACAGTTCCACAGACAGTGACTCTCACTGGGGTACAGTTCCACAGACACTGACTCTCACTGGGGTACAGTTCCACAGACACTGACTCTCACTGGGGTACAGTTCCACAGGCACTGACTCTCACTGGGGTACAGTTCCACAGACACTGACTCTCACTGGGGTACAGTTCCACAGACACTGACTCTCACTGGGGTATAGCTCCACAGACACTGTTTCTCACTGGGGTACAGTTCCACAGACACAGACTCTCACTGGGGTACAGTTCCACAGTCACTCACTCTCACTGGGGTCAGTTCCACAGACACTGACTCTCACTGGGGTACAGTTCCACAGTCACTGACTCTCACTGGGGTACAGTCCCACAGACACTGACTCTCACTGGGTTACTGTTCCACAGACACTGACTCTCACTGGGGTACAGTTCCACACGCACTGACTCTCACTGGGGTACAGTTCCACAGACACTGACTCTCACTGGGATAGAGTTCCACAGACACTGACTCTCACTGGGGTACAGTTCCACAGACACTGACTCTCACTGGGGTACAGTTCCACAGACACTGACTCTCACTGGGGTACAGCTCCACAGACACTGTTTCTCACTGGGGTACAGTTCCACAGACACTGACTCTCACTGGGGTACAGTTCCACAGACACTGACTCTCACTGGGGTACAGTTCCACAGGCACTGACTCTCACTGGGGTACAGTTCCACAGACACTGACTCTCACTGCGCAACAGTTCCACAGGCACTGACTCTCACTGGGGTACAGTTCCACAGGCACTGACTCTCACTGGGGTACAGTCCCACAGACACTGACTCTCACTGGGGTACAGTTCCACAGACACTGACTCTCACTGGGGTACAGTTCCACAGGCACTGACTCTCACTGGTGTGCAGTTCCACAGACACTGACTCTCACTGGGGTACAGTTCTACAGACACTGACTCTCACTGGGGTACAGTTCCACAGACACTGACTCTCACTGGGGAACAGTTCCACAGAAACAGACTCTCACTGTGGTACAGTTCCACAGACACTGACTCTCACTGGGGTACAGTTCCACAGACACTGACTCTCACTGGGGTACAGTTCCACAAACACTGACTCTCACTGGGGTATAGTTCCACAGACACTGACTCTCACTGGGGTACAGTTCCACAGACACTGACTCGCACTGGGGTACAGTTCCACAGACACTGACTCTCACTGGGGTACAGTTCCACAGACACTGACTCTCCCTGGGGTACAGTTCCACAGACACTGACTCGCATTGGGGGACAGTTCCACAGACACTGACTCTCACTGGGGTAGAGTTCCACAGACAGTGACTCTCACTGGGGTACAGTTCCACAGACACTGACTCTCACTGGGGTACAGTTCCACAGGCACTGACTCTCACTGGGGTACAGTTCCACAGGCACTGACTCTGACTGGGGTACAGTTCCACAGACACTGACTCTCACTGGGGTACAGTTCCACAGACACTGACTCTCACCGGGATAGAGTTCCACATACACTGAATCTCACTGGGGTACAGTTCCACAGACACTGACTATCACGGGGGTACAGTTCCACAGGCACTGACTCTCACTGGGGTACAGTTCCACAGTCACTCACTCTCACTGGGGTCAGTTCCACAGACACTGACTCTCACTGGGGTACAGTTCCACAGACACTGACACTCACTGGGGTACAGTTCCACAGAAACTGACTCTCACTGGGGTACAGTTCCACAGGCACTGACTCTCACTGGGGTACAGTTCCACAGTCACTCACTCTCACTGGGGTCAGTTCCACAGACACTGACTCTCACTGGGGTACAGTTCCACAGTCACTGACTCTCACTGGGGTACAGTCCCACAGACACTGACTCTCACTGGGGTACAGTTCCACAGACACTGACTCTCACTGGGGTACAGTTCCACAGGCACTGACTCTCACTGGTGTGCAGTTCCACAGACACTGACTCTCACTGGGGTACAGTTCTACAGACACTGACTCTCACTGTGGTACAGTTCCACAGACACTGACTCTCACTGGGGTACAGTTCCACAGACACTGACTCTCACTGGGGTACAGTTCCACACACACTGACTCTCACTGGGGTACAGTTCCACAGACACTGACTCTCACTGGGGTACAGTTCCACAGACACTGACTCGCACTGGGGTACAGTTCCACAGACACTGACTCTCACTGGGGTACAGTACCACAGACACTGACTCTCCCTGGGGTACAGTTCCACAGACAGTGACTCTCACTGGGGTACAGTTCCACAGACACTGACTCTCACTGGGGTACAGTTCCACAGACAGTGACTCTCACTGGGGTACAGTTCCACAGACACTGACTCTCACTGGGGTACAGTTCCACAGGCACTGACTCTCACTGGGGTACAGTTCCACAGGCACTGACTCTCACTGGGGTACAGTTCCACAGACACTGACTCTCACTGGGGTACAGTTCCACAGACACTGACTCTCACCGGGATAGAGTTCCACAGACACTGAATCTCACTGGGGTACAGTTCCACAGACACTGACTATCACGGGGGTACAGTTCCACAGGCACTGACTCTCACTGGGGTACAGTTCCACAGACACTGACTCTCACTGGGTTACAGTTCCACAGACACTGATTCTCACTGGGCGACAGTTCCACAGACACTGACTCTCACTGGGATAGAGTTCCACAGACACTGACTCTCACTGGGGTACAGTTCCACAGACACTGACTCTCACTGGGGTACAGTTCCACAGACACTAACTCACACTGGGGTACAGTTCCACAGACACTGACTCTCACTGGGGTACAGTTCCACAGACACTGACTCTCACTGGGGTACAGTTCCACAGACACTGACTCTCACTGGGGAACAGTTCCACAGACACAGACTCTCACTGGGGTACAGTTCCACAGACACTGACTCTCACTGGGGTACAGTTCCACACACACTGACTCTCACTGGGGTACAGTTCCACAGACACTGACTCTCACTGGGGTACAGTTCCACAGACACTGACTCTCACTGGGGTACAGTTCCACAGACACTGACTCTCACTGGGGTACAGTTCCACAGACACTGACTCTCCCTGGGGTACAGTTCCACAGACACTGATGCTCACTGGGGTACAGTTCCACAGACACAGACTCTCACTGGGGTACAGTTCCACAGACAGTGACTCTCACTGGGGTACAGTTCCACAGACACTGACTCTCACTGGGGTACAGTTCCACAGACACTGACTCTCACTGGGGTACAGTTCCACAGGCACTGACTCTCACTGGGGTACAGTTCCATAGACACTGACTCTCACTGGGGTACAGTTCCACAGACACTGACTCTCACTGGGGTACAGCTCCACAGACACTGTTTCTCACTGGGGTACAGTTCCACAGACACAGACTCTCACTGGGGTACAGTTCCACACGCACTGACTCTCACTGGGGTACAGTTCCACAGACACTGACTCTCACTGGGATAGAGTTCCACAGACACTGACTCTCACTGGGGTACAGTCCCACAGACACTGACTCTCACTGGGTTACTGTTCCACAGACACTGACTCTCACTGGGGTACAGTTCCACACGCACTGACTCTCACTGGGGTACAGTTCCACAGACACTGACTCTCACTGGGATAGAGTTCCACAGACACTGACTCTCACTGGGGTACAGTTCCACAGACACTGACTCTCACTGGGGTACAGTTCCACAGACACAGACTCTCACTGGGGTACAGTTCCACAGGCACTGACTCTCACTGGGGTACAGTTCCACAGACACTGACTCTCACTGCGCAACAGTTCCACAGGCACTGACTCTCACTGGGGTACAGTTCCACAGGCACTGACTCTCACTGGGGTACAGTCCCACAGACACTGACTCTCACTGGGTACAGTTCCACAGACACTGACTCTCACTGGGGTACAGTTCCACAGGCACTGACTCTCACTGGTGTGCAGTTCCACAGACACTGACTCTCACTGGGGTACAGTTCTACAGACACTGACTCTCACTGGGGTACAGTTCCACAGACACTGACTCTCACTGGGAACAGTTCCACAGACACAGACTCTCACTGGGGTACAGTTCCACAGACACTGACTCTCACTGGGGTACAGTTCCACAGACACTGACACTCACTGGGGTACAGTTCCACAGACACTGACTCTCACTGGGGTACAGTTCCACAGACACTGACTCTCACTGGGGTACAGTTCCACAGACACTGACTCTCACTGGGGTACAGTTCCACAGACACTGACTCTCACTGGGGTACAGTTCCACAGACACTGACTCTCACTGGGGTACAGTTCCACAGACACTGACTCTCACTGGGGTACAGTTCCACAGACACTGACTCTCACTGGGGTACAGTTCCACAGACACTGACTCTCACTGGGGTACAGTTCCACAGACACTGACTCTCACTGGGGTACAGTTCCACAGACACTGACTCTCACTGGGGTACAGTTCCACAGACACTGACTCTCACTGGGGTACAGTTCCACAGACACTGACTCTCACTGGGGTACAGTTCCACAGACACTGACTCTCACTGGGGTAGAGTTCCACAGACACTGACTCTCACTGGGGTACAGTTCCACAGACACTGACTCTCACTGGGGTACAGTTCCACAGGCACTGACTCTCACTGGGGTACAGTTCCACAGACACTGACTCTCACTGGGGTACAGTTCCACAGACACTGACTCTCACTGGGGTACAGTTCCACAGACACTGACTCTCACTGGGGTACAGTTCCACAGACACTGACTCTCACTGGGGTACGGTTCCACAGACACTGACTCTCACTGGGGGTACAGTTCCACAGACACTGACTCTCACTGGGGTACCGTTCCACAGACACTGACTCTCACTGGGGTACAGTTCCACAGACACTGACTCTCACTGGGGTACAGTTCCACAGACACTGACTCTCACTGGGTACAGTTCCACAGACACTGACTCTCACTGGGGTACAGTTCCACAGACACTGACTCTCACTGGGGTACTGTTCCACAGACACTGACTCTCACTGGGGTACAGTTCCACAGACACTGACTCTCACTGGGGTACAGTTCCACAGACACTGACTCTCACTGGGGTACAGTTCCACAGACACTGACTCTCACTGGGGTACAGTTCCACAGACACTGACTCTCACTGGGGTACAGGTTCCACAGACACTGACTCTCACTGGGCTACGGTTCCACAGACACTGACTCTCACTGGGGTACAGTTCCACAGACACTGACTCTCACTGGGGTACAGTTCCACAGACACTGACTCTCACTGGGGTACAGTTCCACAGACACAGACTCTCACTGGGGTACAGTTCCACAGACACTGACTCTCACTGGGGTACAGTTCCACAGACACTGACTCTCACTGGGTACAGTTCCACAGACACTGACTCTCACTGGGTACAGTTCCACAGACACTGACTCTCACTGGGGTACAGTTCCACAGACACTGACTCTCACTGGGGTACAGTTCCACAGACACTGACTCTCACTGGGGTACAGTTCCACAGACACTGACTCTCACTGGGGTACAGTTCCACAGACACTGACTCTCACTGGGGTACAGTTCCACAGACACTGACTCTCACTGGGATACAGTTCCACAGACACTGACTCTCACTGAGGTACAGTTCCACAGACACTGACTCTCACTGGGGTACAGTTCCACAGACACTGACTCTCACTGGGGTACAGTTCCACAGACACTGACTCTCACTGGGGTACAGTTCCACAGACACTGACTCTCACTGGGGTACAGTTCCACAGACACTGACTCTCACTGGGATACAGTTCCACAGACACTGACTCTCACTGGGGTACAGTTCCACAGACACTGACTCTCACTGGGGTACAGTTCCACAGGCACTGACTCTCACTGGGGTACAGTTCCACAGACACTGACTCTCACTGGGGTACAGTTCCACAGACACTGACTCTCACTGGGGTACAGTTCCACAGACACTGACTCTCACTGGGGTACAGTTCCACAGACACTGACTCTCACTGGGTACAGTTCCACAGGACACTGACTCTCACTGTGGTACAGTTCCACAAGGCACTGACTCTCACTGGGGTACAGTTCCACAGACACTGACTCTCACTGGGTACAGTTCCACAGACACTGACTCTCACTGGGGTACAGTTCCACAGACACTGACTCTCACTGGGGT
Source organism: Squalus acanthias (assembly GCA_030390025.1). Taxonomy (NCBI): domain Eukaryota; kingdom Metazoa; phylum Chordata; class Chondrichthyes; order Squaliformes; family Squalidae; genus Squalus; species Squalus acanthias. Next base: position 3,324 of record JASTWF010001607.1, on the reverse strand, counting down.
ACAGTTCCACAGGCACTGACTCTCACTGGGGTACAGTTCCACAGACACTGACTCTCACTGGGGTACAGTTCCACAGACACTGACTCTCACTGGGGTACAGTTCCACAGACACTGACTCTCACTGGGTACAGTTCCACAGACACTGACTCTCACTGGGGTACAGTTCCACAGGACACTGACTCTCACTGGGGTACAGTTCCACAGTCACTGACTCTCACTGGGGTACAGTTCCACAGACACTGACTCTCACTGGGGTACAGTTCCACAGACACTGACTCTCACTGGGGTACAGTTCCACAGACACTGACTCTCACTGGGGTACAGTTCCACAGACACTGACTCTCACTGGGGTACAGTTCCACAGGACACTGACTCTCACTGGGGTACAGTTCCACAGACACTGACTCTCACTGGGGTACAGTTCCACAGACACTGACTCTCACTGGGGTACAGTTCCACAGACACTGACTCTCACTGGGGTACAGTTTCCACAGACACTGACTCTCACTGGGAACAGTTCCACAGACACTGACTCTCACTGGGGTACAGTTTCCACAGACACTGACTCTCACTGGGGTACAGTCCACAGGACACAGACTCTCACTGGGTACAGTTCCACAGACACTGACTCTCACTGGGGTACAGTTCCACAGACACTGACTCTCACTGGGTACAGTTCCACAGACACTGACTCTCACTGGGGTACAGTTCCACAGACACAGACTCTCACTGGTGGTACAGTTCCACAGACACTGACTCTCACTGGGGTACAGTTCCACAGGACACTGACTCTCACTGGGTACAGTTCCACAGACACTGGCTCTCACTGGGGTACAGTTCCCACAGACTGACTCTCACTGGGGTACAGTTCCACAGACACTGACTCTCACTGGGGTACAGTTCCACGACACTGACTCTCACTGGGGTACAGTTCCACAGACACTGACTCTCACTGGGGTACAGTTCCACAGACACTGACTCTCCCTGGGGTACAGTTCCACAGACACTGACTCTCACTGGGGTACAGTTCCACAGACACTGACTCTCACTGGGGTACAGTTCCACAGCACTGACTCTCACTGGGGTACAGTTCCACAGACACTGACTCTCACTGGGGTACAGTTCCACAGGCACTGACTCTCACTGGGGTACAGTTCCACAGACACTGACTCTGACTGGGGTACAGTTCCACAGACACTGACTCTCACTGGGGTACAGTTCCACAGACACAGACTCTCACTGGGTAGAGTTCCACAGACACTGACTCTCACTGGGGTACAGTTCCACAGACACTGCCTCTCACTGGGGTACAGTTCCACAGACACTGACTCTCACTGGGGTACAGTTCCACAGGCACTGACTCTCACTGGGTACAGTTCCACAGACACTGGACTCTCACTGGGGTACAGTTCCACAGGACACTGACTCTCACTGGGAACAGTTTCCACAGACACTGACTCTCACTGGGGTACGGTTCCACAGACACTGACTCTCACTGGGGATACAGGTTCCACAGACACTGACTCTCACTGGGGTACAGTTCCACAGACACTGACTCTCACTGGGGCTACAGTTCCACAGACACTGACTCTCACTGGGTACAGTTCCACAGACACTGACTCTCACTGGGGTACAGTTCCACAGACACTGAATTCACACTGGGTACAGTTCCACAGACACTGACTCTCACTGGGGTACAGTTCCACAGACAATGACCTCTCACTGGGTACAGTTCACAGGACACTGATCTCACTGGGGTACAGTTCCACAGACACTGACTCTCACTGGGGTACTGTTCCACAGACACTGACTCTCACTGGGATACAGTTACACAGACACTGACTCTCATGGGGTACCGTTCCACAGACACTGACTCTCACTGGGGGTACAGTTCCACAGCACTGACTCTCACTGGGGTTCAGTTCCACAGACACTGACTCTCACTGGGGTACAGTTCCACAGACACTGACTCTCACTGGGGTACAGTTCCACAGACACTGACTCTCACTGGGGTACAGTTCCACAGACAGACTCTCACTGGGGTACAGTTCCACTGACTCTCACTGGGGTACAGTTCCACAGACACTGACTCTCACTGTGGTACAGTTCCACAGACACTGACTCTCACTGGGGTACAGTTCCACAGACACTGACTCTCACTGGGGTACAGTTCCACAGCACTGACTCTCACTGGGGTACAGTTCACAGACACTGACTCTCACTGGGTACAGTTCCACAGACACTGACTCTCACTGGGTACAGTTCCACAGACACTGACTCTCACTGGGGTACAGTTCCACAGACACTGACTCTCACTGGGGTACAGTTCCACAGACACTGACTCTCACTGGGGTACAGTTCCACAGACACTGACTCTCACTGGGGTACAGTTCCACAGACACTGACTCTCACTGGGGAACAGTTCCACAGACACAGACTCTCACTGGGTACAGTTCCACAGACACTGACTCTCACTGGGGTACAGTTCCACAGACACTGACTCTCACTGGGTACAGTTCCACAGACACTGACTCTCACTGGGGTACAGTTCCACAGACACTGACTCTCACTGGGGTACAGTTCCACAGACACTGACTCTCACTGGGGTACAGTTCCACAGACACTGACTCTCACTGGGGTACAGTTCCACAGACACTGACTCTCACTGGGGTACAGTTCCACAGACACTGACTCTCACTGGGGTACAGTTCCACAGACACTGACTCTCACTGGGGTACAGTTCCACAGACACTGACTCTCACTGGGTACAGTTCCACAGACACTGACTCTCACTGGGGTACAGTTCCACAGACACTGACTCTCACTGGGGTACAGTTCCACAGCCACTGACTCTCCCTGGGGTACAGTTCACAGACCTGACTCTCACTGGGGTACAGTTCCACAGACACTGACTCTCACTGGGGTACAGTTCCACAGACAGTGACTCTCACTGGGGTACAGTTCCACAGACACTGACTCTCACTGGGGTACAGTTCCACAGCACTGACTCTCACGGGGGTACAGTTCCACAGGCACTGACTCTGACTGGGGTACAGTTCCACAGATACTGACTCTCACTGGGGTACAGTTCCACAGACACTGACTCTCACTGGGATAGAGTTCCACAGACACTGACTCTCACTGGGGTACAGTTCCACAGACACTGACTATCACTGGGGTACAGTTCCACAGGCACTGACTCTCACTGGGTAGCAGTTCCACAGACACTGACTCTCACTGGGCTACAGTTCCACAGACACTGACTCTCACTGGGTTACTGTTCCACAGACACGGACTCTCACTGGGGTACAGTTCCACAGACAC
>JASTWF010001606.1:0-70274 GCA_030390025.1 Squalus acanthias | reverse complement strand
GGTAACCAGAGGACACAGATTGAAGATAATCGACAGAAGTACCAGAGGGGGGATGAGGAAAACCTTTTTACGCAGCGAGTTGTTGTGATCTGGAACGCGCTGCCTGAAAGGGCGGTGGAAGCAGATTCAATAGTAACTTTCAAAAGGGAATTGGAGAAATACTTCAAGTCGAAAAATTGCAGGGCTGTGGGGAAAGAGCGAGGGAGTGGGACTGACTGGATTGCTCTTCGAAAGAGTCGTGGCAGACTCGATGGGCTGAATGGCCTCCTTCTGTGCTGTTTCCCACATTCCAACAGTGACGACACTCCAAAAGTACTTCATTGGCTGTAAAGCGCTTTGGGACGTCCGGTGGTCGTGAAAGGCGCTATATAAATGAAAGTCTTTTTTACTGTTCTCTGAGTGATGTGTTGGACGGTGTCATTCTATGGCGGGGTGGGGGGGCAGCAATCCACCGCGCTACCGGAGCAAGTGGCTTAACCTGACCGGGCCTGTTTCTGCCGACAGATCGAAGAGGACGCCTATCAGGAGGACCTCGGTTTCAGCCTGGGAACGCTGGGGAAATCTGGCAGTGGGAGAGTGCGCGCCGCACAGGCCAACGAGGCAACGAAAGCTCGGATCTCCAAATCACTACAGGTAGGGAAGAGGGAACTGAAGCCATCGAGGACTCTCGTGGGATCGGTGGGGTCATCCTCCATGACCCTCGCCCCCTCCCTATCTCTGTAACCTCCTCCAGCCCTACAATTCTCATCCTCCTGTTCAAATCCCTCCATGGCCCTCGCCCCCTCCCTATCTCTGTACATCCTCCAGCCCCTACAATTCTCATCCACCTGTTCAAATCCCTCCATGGCCCTCGCCCCCCTCCCTATCTCTGTACATCCTCCAGCCCCTACAATTCTCATCCTCCTGTTCAAATCCCTCCATGACCCTCGCCCCCTCCCTATCTCTGTAACCTCCTCCAGCCCCAACAATTCTCATCCTCCTGTTCAAAATCCCGCCCTCGGCCCTCGCCCCTCCCTATCACTGTAACTTCCTACAACCCTCCGTGATATCTGCACTCCTCCAATTCTGGCCTCTTGCGCATCCCCGATTTCCATCGCTCCTCAATTAAGCTCTGGAATTCCCTCCCTAAACCTCTCCGCCTCTCTCTCCTCCTTTTAAGACGCTCCTTAAAACCGACCTCTTTGACCAAGCTTTTGGTCACCTGTCCTAATATCTTCTTGTGTGTCTCGGTGTTGAATTCTGTCTGATTTACGCTCTCGTGAGGCAGCTTGGGATGTTTTACAGCGTTAAAGGCAGGGTATAAATGTGATTTAGGGTCGGGGGGCGGGGGGAATTGTTGAGAACACACATTGGTTTTGGAACTGAATGTGGAGGAGGGGGTGCGGGGGAGGGGGGAAGAGAGCCAGAGTTAGAATCTCCACAGTCCTTGCTGTAGCCGGTTTTCTGTCATCGCTGCTGACTGTCGTAATTTGTGTCTCTTCATCCAACCAGCGCACCCTCCAGAAGCAAAGCATGGTGTACGGAGGGAAATCGACCATCCGAGATCGCTCCTCCGGAACCGCCTCCAGCGTCGCCTTCACTCCCCTTCAGGTAAGCTGTGGAATCTGGGAACGTGTAGGGTGTGTGCTCATCACTGTCCACTGACCCCTGGGTTAGAGAGAGAGGAAATTAGCCAGGGTTCCTGCTCCTGATCACTGTCCCGTGACCCCTGGGTTAGAGAGAGGGGAAATCAGCCAGGGTTCCTGCTCCTGATCACTGTCCAGTAACCCCTGGGTTAGAGAGAGAGGAAATTAGCCAGGGTTCCTGCTCCTGATCACTGTCCAGTGACCCCTGGGTTAGAGAGAGGGGAAATCAGCCAGGGTTCCTGCTCCTGATCACTGTCCAGTGACCCCTGGGTTAGAGAGAGAGAGGGAAATCAGCCAGGGTTCCTGCTCCTGATCACTGTCCAGTGACCCCTGGGTTAGAGAGAGGGTAAATCAGCCAGGGTTCCTGCTCCTGATCACTGTCCAGCAGGTTAGAGAGAGGGGAAATCAGCCAGGGTTCCTGCTCCTGATCACTGTCCAGTAACCCCTGGGTTAGAGAGAGAGGAAATTAGCCAGGGTTCCTGCTCCTGATCACTGTCCAGTGACCCCTGGGTTAGAGAGAGGGGAAATCAGCCAGGGTTCCTGCTCCTGATCACTGTCCAGTGACCCCTGGGTTAGAGAGAGAGAGGGAAATCAGCCAGGGTTCCTGCTCCTGATCACTGTCCAGTGATCCCTGGGTTAGAGAGAGGGGGAAATCAGCCAGGGTTCCTGCTCCTGATCACTGTCCAGTGACCCCTGGGTTAGAGAGAGGGGAAATCAGCCAGGGTTCCTGCTCCTGATCACTGCCCAGTGACCCCTGGGTTAGAGAGAGGGGAAATCAGCCAGGGTTCCTGCTCCTGATCACTGCCCAGTGACCCCTGGGTTAGAGAGAGGGGAAATCAGCCAGGGTTCCTGCTCCTGATCACTGTCCAGTGACCCCTGGGTTAGAGAGAGCTGGTACCTCCGTCCTCCATGATCTGATTTAGGGGAGTGATGCTTGCTGCAGTCAAATGACCCTTTGTGCCCCCTCCTCCTCCTCCTCCCCCCCAGGGCCTGGAGATCGTGAACCCACAGGCAGCAGAGAAGAAGGTGGCGGAGGCCAATCAGAAGTACTTCTCCAACATGGCCGAGTTCCTGAAGGTGAAGAGGGAGAAGGAGGACAAGCTGAGACTCTTCTGAGGGGCCGTGTGCGGGCTGAGCGTGGATCCCGGGCGGTTCAGGACTCTCTTCCCCCGAGCGCATGGACCAGCGACGGAGGGAGGTGGGGGACCGTCTCTCACTCCTCCACAGCGCTGGGTGGCTGCACATTCTGCTTTACTCTATCTCCACCCCCACTCCAGGGGGTTTATTTTTCAATTATTTCATTCCTCTGCTCCCTCCCTGCGATTTTATATTTAAAAAAAGAACTGAATAAAACTTTTTCTTTGCTCCAAGTTGTTTGTGAGCCTGCGTTTTATTGAACCCTGTCCGGCACGGGTCTGGTAATTCATTGTAGCCACACACGCTCACTCCATCCAGCTCATTCCCGATTGCTGCATTCTATCGCAGAGAGAGAGAGCCGCACTGTCGGCGGGGCAGTACTGAGGGAGCGCCGCACTGTCGGAGGGGCAGTACTGAGGGAGCGCCGCACTGTCGGAGGGGCAGTACTGAGGGAGCGCCGCACTGTCGGTGGTGCGGTACTGAGGGAGCGCCTCACTGTCGGAGGGGCAGTACTGAGGGGGCGCCGCACTGTTGGAGGGGCAGTACTGAGGGGGCGCCGCACTGTCGGAGGGGCGGTACTGAGGGAGTGCCGCACTGTCGGTGGTGCGGGCCTGAGGGAGCGCCGCACTGTCGGAGGGGCAGTACTGAGGGAGCGCCGCACTGTCGGAGGGGCAGTACTGAGGGAACGCCGCACTGTCGGAGGAGCAGTACTGAGAGCGCCGCACAGTCGGAGGGACGGTACTGAGGGAGCGCCGCACTGTCGGAGGGGCAGTACTGAGGGAGCGCCGCACTGTCGGAGGGGCGGTACTGAGGGGGCGCCGCACTGTCGGAGGGGCAGTACTGAGGGAGCGCCGCACTGTCGGTGGTGCGGGCCTGAGGGAGCGCCGCACTGTCAGAGGGGCAGTACTGAGGGAGCGCCGCACTGTCACGGGGCAGTACTGAGGGAATGCTGCACTGTCGGAGGGGCAGTACTGAGGGAGCGCCGCACTGTGGGAGGAGCAGTACTGAGGGAGCGCCGCACTGTCGGAGGGGCAGTACGGAGGGAGCGCTGCACTGTCGGAGGGGCGGTACTGAGGGAGTGCCGCACTGTCGGAGGGGCGGTACTGAGGGAGTGCCGCACTGTCAGAGGGGCAGTACTGAGGGAGCGCTGCACTGTCGGAGGGGCAGTACTGAGGGAGCGCCGCACTGTTGGAGGGGCAATACTAAGGGAGCGCCGCACTGTCAGAGGGGCAGTAGTGAGGGAGTGCCGCACTGTCGGAGGGGCAGTACTGAGGGAGCGCCGCACTGTCGGAGGGGCAGTACTGAGGGAGCGCCGCACTGTCGGAGGGGCAGTACTGAGGGAGCGCCGCACTGTCGGAGAGGCGGTACTGAGGGAGCGCCGCACTGTCGGAGGGGCAGTACTGAGGGAGCGCTGCACTGTCGGAGGGGCAGTACTAAGGGAGCGCTGCACTGTCGGAGGGGCAGTACTGAGGGAGCGCCGCACTGTCGGAGGGGCAGTACTGAGGGAGCGCCGCACTGTCGGAGGGGCAGTACTGAGGGAGCGCTGCACTGTCGGAGGGGCGGGACTGAGGGAGCGCCACACTGTCGGAGTCCCCATTTGCCCGCTCAGCTGGACGTAAAAGATCCCATGGCCACTAGTGGAAGAAGAGTTGGGGGAGTTCTGGCCAATATTTATCTCTCTATCAAAATCACTAAAACAGATGATCTGGTCATTATCACATTGTGGTTTGTGGGATCTTGCTGTGCGCAAATTGGCTGCTGCGTTTCCTACATTACAACAGTGACTACACTTCAGAAAGTACTTTATTGGTTGTGAAGAGCTTTGGGACGTCCTGAGGTGGTGAAAGGCGCTGGAGAAATGCGAGTCTTTTTAAGTGGAGGAAGCTCTTTGCAAAGGGGGCTAGCATGGTCGGGATGGGCTAAATGGCCTCCCTTTGTGCCGTGTCAATGGGTTTAATTGGAATTAGTTTGTTGCAGTGGGATGGATCGAATGGCCTCCAATCTGTGTTGTCTCATTCTGTGCATGGGCTTAATTGGAGATAGGCGATTGCTATAGGGGGGCTCGCACGGCCAGGATGGGTTGAATGGCCTCCTTTTGTGAATGGGATTAATTGGGGATATTTCTTTGCGAAGGCGGGCTAGCACGGATGGATGGACAGAATGGCCACCCTGTGTGCTTGTATCAATGGGATAAATTGGAGATAGTTCTTTGCGAATGGATGGGTTGAATTAATTGATCTGCTGGGATTCATTTCAGATATTTCTTTGCAAAGGGCTAGCGTGCTCAGGATGGGCTGAATGGCCTTCCCTCTGTGTGAATGGGCTCAATCAGACCGTTCTTTGGGATAGGGGCTAGCACAGTCAGGATGGGCTGAATGGCCTTCCCTCTGTGTGAATGGGCTCAATCAGACCGTTCTTTGGGATAGGGGCTCGCACAGTCAGGATGGGCTGAATGGCCTCCCCTCTGTGTGAATGGGCTCAATCAGACCGTTCTTTGGGATAGGGGCTAGCACGGTCAGGATGGGCTGAATGGCCTCCTCTCTGTGAATGGGATCAATCAGACCGTTCTTTGGGATAGGGGTTAGCACGGTCAGGATGGGCTGAGTGGCTACCCCTGTGTGTGAATGGGATTAATCAGACAGCTCTTTGGGATAGGGGCTAGCACGGTCAGGATGGGCTGAGTGGCCTCCTCTCTGTGAATGGGATCAATCAGACCGTTCTTTGGGATAGGGGTTAGCACGGTCAGGATGGGCTGAGTGGCCCCCCCTTCTCTGTGAATGGGATCAATCAGACCGTTCTTTGGGTTAGGGGCTAGCACGATCAGGATGGGCTGAGTGGCCTCCTCTCTGTGAATGGGATCAATCAGACCGTTCTTTGGGATAGGGGTTAGCACGGTCAGGATGGGCTGAGTGGCCCCCCCTTCTCTGTGAATGGGATCAATCAGACCGTTCTTTGGGTTAGGGGCTAGCACGGTCAGGATGGGCTGAGTGGCCCCCCCTTCTCTGTGAATGGGATTAATCAGACCGTTCTTTGGGTTAGGGGCTAGCACGGTCAGGATGGGCTGAGTGGCCCCCCCTTCTCTGTGAATGGGATTAATCAGACAGTTCTTTGGGTTAGGGGCTAGCACGGTCAGGATGGGCTGAGTGGCCCCCCTTCTCTGTGAATGGGATTAATCAGACCGTTCTTTGGGATAGGGGCTAGCACGGTCAGGATGGGCTGAGTGGCCCCCCCTTCTCTGTGAATGGGATTAATCAGACAGTTCTTTGGGTTAGGGGCTAGCACGGTCAGGATGGGCTGAGTGGCCCCCCCTTCTCTGTGAATGGGATTAATCAGACAGTTCTTTGGGTTAGGGGCTAGCACGGTCAGGATGGGCTGAGTGGCCCCCCCTTCTCTGTGAATGGGATTAATCAGACAGCTCTTTGGGTTAGGGGCTAGCACGGTCAGGATGGGCTGAGTGGCCCCCCCTTCTCTGTGAATGGGATTAATCAGACAGCTCTTTGGGTTAGGGGCTAGCACGGTCAGGATGGGCTGAGTGGCCTCCCCCCTCTCTGTGTGAATTGTCTCTCTAACCAAGGGGACAATGGAGGGGGCGTGGCCGCCTTGATTGATAGGGCAGCGTGATTTGGTTTCCCCCCCTCTCTCCAGCCAACAGGTGGCACCGCCCGGCACTGTGCGCAGGCGCACTGGCGCCTCTCTGCCACCCCTCTCTTGGGCGAGCAGATGGAATATCTCACCACTTCACTCCCTCCGCCGCCGACGCTATGTAGTGCGCAGCCGAAAGAGGCGAAAAACTCCCCTTGATTTGGCTCGATTTTCCGCCGACTTCGCCTCCTCGGTCAAAGGGGTAAAAGCGGCGGCTTTTCCCCCTCAGTGTTTCGGTCGAAATCCTCCTCCTGCTGCTGCCGCTGTTCCTCACGATCGTCCGCTTGGTGAGTGACTAACTGACTGACAGCCGCCTCGGCCAATGGGAAGGCCGGTCGCACAGTGTGGGGCGGGTCCAAGGTTCCCCCTCGCCAATGGGAGCCTCTCTGTCCTAGACGGGGGCGGATCTTCAGCGGACACAGCCAATGGTAATCAATCCCCGCCTCTCTCCGTGCTCGACCAATCGCCACCGGGCACTTCTTGATGGACGTCCGGATCCGCCATTCCAGGTGGCGCCAGGGGGCGGTGACGTGACACAGGATCGGGGGCGGGCCCAGCAACGGGCGGCAAGTCCCGCCCTTCCTTAACGGACAGCTAAATTATCCAATCAGAATCCGGGATGCCTGGAGCGACGTGTGTAGCGACCAATCCGCCGCGCGGTTGTGGGGGGCGGGCGGTGAAACAAGAGGCAGCCAATAGAAAGCGGAGGACGGAGGGGGCGGGATCCCTACCCAGCCTTTGTCCCAGATCTCCAATTGGGGGCGAGGAAAGGGGAGCGCCGGCCAATGGACGGCGAGGGGCGGGTGATTGACGGGGGCTCCGGCCATTGAGGGGAGAGTCCGGGGGCAGGGCTTGTTAGAGGCCGCGCCCACCCCCCCGAGCCCGGGGAGGAAGGGCAGGGCGGCCATTTTGGATGGGGACCTCCTTTGAGCAATTGGTGAGGGGGCTTGGAGAACAATCAAGAGAACTCAATCTAAACTCAACCTTTGCAAGAGATGATGGGTGCAGGAGAAACTGGAGGAAATTCCTCACCACATGCAACCCTTTGGGGCTCAAGGGCTACCCTGATTTAATCTTTAATTTGCCAATTTAGGCTTGGTGGACCAGCCTGGCCAGATGTTGGCAGCTGGACCTGGCTGCCAGATGTCGGTGGGGCTGCCATTGGGGTCGGGACGCCGCCGCCAGTTCTAATCGGGGGTGTCCGCTCTACCCCCGGTGGCAGTGGCGGGGCGGAGGCGAGGGAAGCCTCCCCTTTGGCATCTCTCTCTGGTGCCCCTCGTCCCAGCGGGCACGAGCCACGTTGAGTCACGCCCGCCAAGTGTCAGCGGGCGCAAGTGGGCTCAGGAGCTGGAAGCTGTGCAGCCAACGCAGCCGGTTGATGTCCCAACCATCTGAGGACGGGAAGGGTGGCGGGCACGGGGACATGGGGTAGAAGTGGACCTCTGCATTAAAGGGGTTGGTGGAGCAGGGAAATAGAGATGGAGATTGGCAGAGTGTTGACGTCTGGAATCGACTTCGCCCGGAGAGTGAGGGGTGCACAAGCGGGGAAGGTGGTGGGGTTTAATGTTTCAAGTAGGTTTGCAGGAGGTTCGCCTGCCAGGTTGTGGTTGCTTCCCTGCCCTCAGACCTGTTTTTTTTTCTCTCTTGCATTGACAGTTTGTTGGCGCCCTCTCTTTAGCGATGCAGATGGGACAGCTCTAGCCGGTGGAAAGAGAGAGAGAGATGGCGGACAAACGGAAACTGCAAGGTAAGAGCTGAGAGCGCGCGTCGGTACCTCCTCACTCTCCCCTCGCGTGACAAGTGCTCCGGGATCTGTTGCTATCCCGATTTAACCTGCCGTTGTGTGTGCGTTTAGGAAGATTGACTGAGGTTCTAAATGTACGGACAGCACACTCAGCCTTGCTTGTCTGTGGCGGCCAAGGATTCATTTCCTTAAAGTGGTCCTGTTCTTCAAGTGCGAGGTTCCAGCAGGGATCACTGGACAGTGATCAGGAGCAGGAACCCTGGCTGATTTCCCCTCTCTCTCTAACCCAGCGTCACTGGGCAATGATCAGGAGCAGGAACCCTGGCTGATTTCCCCTCTCTCTAACCTAGGGATCACTGGGCAGTGATCAGGAGCAGGAGCCCTGGCTGATTTCCCCTCTCTCTCTAACCCAGGGGTCACTGGACAGTGATCAGGAGCAGGAACCCTGGCTGATTTCCCCTCTCTCTCTAACCCAGGGATCACTGGGCAGTGATCAGGAGCAGGAGCCCTGGCTGATTTACCACTCTCTAACCCAGGGATCACTGGGCAGTGATCAGGAGCAGGAACCCTGGCTGATTTCCCCTCTCTCTCTAACCCAGGGATCACTGGGCAGTGATCAGGAGCAGGAGCCCTGGCTGATTTACCACTCTCTAACCCAGGGATCACTGGGCAGTGATCAGGAGCAGGAACCCTGGCTGATTTCCCCTCTCTCTAACCCGCATTTAACCTCTCTCTTGTTTCTGTCTGTTAATCTTGCAGGGGAAATAGAACGATGCTTAAAAAAAGTCTGTGAAGGAGTTGAACAGTTTCAAGATATTTGGCAGAAGGTGAGAAAGTGGCATAAGAATAATCTGTGACACACCATGCGTTATTGGGTGTAACACTCATGTATATATTATAATAACACACCGTGTGTTACTGGGTATAACGCTCCTGTATATATATTATATAATAACACACCGTGTGTTACTGGGTATAACACTCCTGTATATATTATATAATAACACACCTTGTGTTACTGGGTATAACACTCCTGTATATATTATATAATAACACACCGTGTGTTACTGGGTATAACACTCCTGTATATGTATTATACAATAACACACCGTGTGTTACTGGGTATAACACTCCTGTATATATATTATATAATAACACACCGTGTGTTACTGGGTATAACGCTCCTGTATATATATTATATAATAACACACCGTGTGTTACTGGGTATAACACTCCTGTATATATTATATAATAACACACCGTGTGTTACTGGGTATAACACTCCTGTATATATTATATAATAACACACCGTGTGTTACTGGGTATAACACTCCTGTATATATAATATATAATAACACACCGTGTGTTACTGGGTATAACACTCCTGTATATATAATATATAATAACACACCGTGTGTTACTGGGTATAACGCTCCTGTATATATTATATAATAACACACCGTGTGTTACTGGGTATAACACTCCGGTATATATTATATAATAACACACCGTGTGTTACTGGGTATAACACTCCTGTATATATATTTTATAATAACACACCGTGTGTTACTGGGTATAACACTCCTGTATATATTATATAATAACACACCGTGTGTTACTGGGTATAACACTCCGGTATATATTATATAATAACACACCGTGTGTTACTGGGTATAACACTCCTGTATATATATTATATAATAACACACCGTGTGTTACTGGGTATAACGCTCCGGTATATATTATATAATAACACACCGTGTGTTACTGGGTATAACACTCCTGTATATATATTATATAATAACACACCGTGTGTTACTGGGTATAACACTCCTGTATATATTATATAATAACACACCGTGTGTTACTGGGTATAACACTCCTGTATATATTATATAATAACACACCGTGTGTTACTGGGTATAACACTCCTGTATATATATTATATAATAACACACCGTGTGTTACTGGGTATAACACTCCTGTATATATTATATAATAACACACCGTGTGTTACTGGGTATAACACTCCTGTATATATATTATATAATAACACACCGTGTGTTACTGGGTATAACACTCCTGTATATATTATATAATAACACACCGTGTGTTACTGGGTATAACACTCCTGTATATATTATATAATAACACACCGTGTGTTACTGGGTATAACACTCCTGTATATATTATATAATAACACACCGTGTGTTACTGGGTATAACACTCCTGTATATATATTATATAATAACACACCGTGTGTTACTGGGTATAACACTCCTGTATATATTATATAATAACACACCGTGTGTTACTGGGTATAACACTCCTGTATATATTATATAATAACACACCGTGTGTTACTGGGTATAACACTCCTGTATATATATTATATAATAACACACCGTGTGTTACTGGGTATAACACTCCTGTATATATTATATAATAACACACCGTGTGTTACTGGGTATAACACTCCTGTATATATATTATATAATAACACACCGTGTGTTACTGGGTATAACACTCCTGTATATATTATATAATAACACACCGTGTGTTACTGGGTATAACACTCCTGTATATATATTATATAATAACACACCGTGTGTTACTGGGTATAACACTCCTGTATATATTATATAATAACACACCGTGTGTTACTGGGTATAACACTCCTGTATATATTATATAATAACACACCGTGTGTTACTGGGTATAACACTCCTGTATATATATTATATAATAACACACCGTGTGTTACTGGGTATAACACTCCTGTATATATATTATATAATAACACACCGTGTGTTACTGGGTATAACACTCCTGTATATATTATATAATAACACACCGTGTGTTACTGGGTATAACACTCCTGTATATATATTATATAATAACACACCTTGTATCACTGGGTATAACACTCCTGTATATATATTATATAATAACACACCGTGTGTTACTGGGTATAACACTCCTGTAAATATTATATAATAACACACGTGTGTTACTGGGTATAACACTCCTGTATATATATTATATAATAACACACCGTGTGTTACTGGGTATAACACTCCTGTATATATATTATATAATAACACACCGTGTGTTACTGGGTATAACACTCTGTATATATTATATAATAACACACCGTGTGTTACTGGGTATAACACTCCTGTATATATATTATATAATAACACACCGTGTGTTACTGGGTATAACACTCTGTATATATTATATAATAACACACCGTGTGTTACTGGGTATAACACTCCTGTATATATATTATATAATAACACACCATGTGTTACTGGGTATAACACTCTGTATATATTATATAATAACACACCGTGTGTTACTGGGTATAACACTCCTGTATATATATTATATAATAACACACCGTGTGTTACTGGGTATAACACTCCTGTATATATATTATATAATAACACACCGTGTGTTACTGGGTATAACGCTCTGTATATATTATATAATAACACACCGTGTGTTACTGGGTATAACGCTCCTGTATATATTATATAATAACACACCGTGTGTTACTGGGTATAACACTCCTGTATATATTATATAATAACACACCGTGTGTTACTGGGTATAACACTCCTGTATATATTATATAATAACACACCGTGTGTTACCGGGTATAACACTCCTGTATATATAATATATAATAACACACCGTGTGTTACTGGGTATAACACTCCTGTATATATATTATATAATAACACACCGTGTGTTACTGGGTATAACACTCCTGTATATATAATATATAATAACACACCGTGTGTTACTGGGTATAACACTCCTGTATATATATTATATAATAACACACCGTGTGTTACTGGGTATAACACTCTGTATATATATTATATAATAACACACTGTGTGTTACTGGGTATAACACTCCTGTATATATATTATATAATAACACACCGTGTGTTACTGGGTATAACACGCCTGTATATATTATATAATAACACACCGTGTGTTACCGGGTATAACACTCCTGTATATATATTATATAATAACACACTGTGTGTTACCGGGTATAACACTCCTGTATATATTATATAATAACACACCGTGTGTTACTGGGTATAACACTCCTGTATATATATTATATAATAACACACGGTGTGTTACTGGGTATAACACTCCTGTATATATATTATATAATAACACACCGTGTGTTACTGGGTATAACACTCCTGTATATATATTATATAATAACACACTGTGTGTTACTGGGTATAACACTCCTGTATATAATATATAATAACACACCGTGTGTTACCGGGTATAACGCTCCTGTATATATTATATAATAACACACCGTGTGTTACCGGGTATAACACTCCTGTATATATATTATATAATAACACACCGTGTGTTACCGGGTATAACACTCCTGTATATATATTATATAATAACACACCGTGTGTTACCGGGTATAACACTCCTGTATATATATTATATAATAACACACCGTGTGTTACTGGGTATAACACTCCTGTATATATTATATAATAACACACCGTGTGTTACTGGGTATAACGCTCCTGTATATATTATATAATAACACACCGTTTGTTACTGGGAATAACACTCCTGTATATATTATATAATAACACACTGTGTGTTATTGGGTATAACGCTCCTGTATATATTATATAATAACACACCGTGTGTTACTGGGTATAACACTCCTGTATATATATTATATATTAACACACCATGTGTTACTGGGTATAACACTTCTGTATATATATTATATAATAACACACCGTGTGTTACTGGGTATAACACTCCTGTATATATTATATAATAACACACCGTGTGTTACTGGGTATAACACCCCTGTATATATATTATATAATAACACACCGTGTGTTACTGGGTATAACACTCCTGTATATATATTATATAATAACACACCGTGTGTTACTGGGAATAACGCTCCTGTATATATTATATAATAACACACCGTGTGTTACTGGGTATAACACTCCTGTATATATTATATAATAACACACCGTGTGTTACTGGGTATAACACCCCTGTATATATATTATATAATAACACACCGTGTGTTACTGGGAATAACGCTCCTGTATATATTATATAATAACACACCGTGTGTTACTGGGTATAACGCTCCTGTATATATTATATAACACACCGTGAGTTACTGGGTATAACGCTCCTGTATATATATTATATAATAACACACCGTGTGTTACTGGGTATAACGCTCCTGTATATATTATATAACACACCGTGAGTTACTGGGTATAACGCTCCTGTATATATTATATAATAACACACCGTGTGTTACTGGGTATAACGCTCCTGTATATATTATATAATAACACACCGTGTGTTACTGGGTATAACGCTCCTGTATATATTATATAATAACACACCGTGTGTTACTGGGTATAACGCTCCTGTATATATATTATATAATAACACACCGTGTGTTACTGGGTATAACACTCCTGTATATATTATATAATAACACACCGTGTGTTACTGGGTATAACACTCCTGTATATATATTATATAATAACACACCGTGTGTTACTGGGTATAACACTCCTGTATATATTATATAATAACACACCGTGTGTTACTGGGTATAACACTCCTGTGTATATATATTATATAATAACACACCGTGTGTTACTGGGTGTAACACTCCTGTATATATATTATATAATAACACACCGTGTGTTACTGGGTATAACACTCCTGTATATATTATATAATAACACACCGTGCGTTAACACTCCTGTGTATATATATTATATAACACACCGTGCGTTACTGGGTGTAACGCTCCTGTATATATATTATATAATAACACACCGTGCGTTACTGGGTGTAACGCTCCTGTATATATATTATATAATAACACACCGTGTGTTACTGGGTGTAACGCTCCTGTATATATATTATATAATAACACACCGTGCGTTACTGGGTGTAACGCTCCTGTATATATATTATATAATAACACACCGTGCGTTACTGGGTATAACGCTCCTGTATATACATTATATAATAACACACCGTGCGTTACTGGGTATAACGCTCCTGTATATACATTATATAATAACACACCGTGCGTTACTGGGTATAACGCTCCTGTATATACATTATATAATAACACACCGTGTGTTACTGGGTATAACACTCCTGTATATATATTATATAATAACACACCGTGCGTTACTGGGTATAACGCTCCTGTATATACATTATATAAAAACACACCGTGTGTTACTGGGTATAACGCTCCTGTATATATTATATAATAACACACCGTGCGTTACTGGGTATAACACTCCTGTATATACATTTTATAATAACACACCGTGCGTTACTGGGTATAACGCTCCTGTATATACATTATATAATAACACACCGTGTGTTACTGGGTATAACACTCCTGTATATATTATATAATAACACACCGTGTGTTACTGGGTATAACGCTCCTGTATATATATTATATAATAACACACCGTGTGTTACTGGGTATAACGCTCCTGTATATATTATTATTAATTAGTCTCTCTCTCCATTGCAGCTACATTGCGCAGCGAATGGTAATCAAAAGGAGAAATATGAAGCAGACCTTAAGAAAGAGATAAAAAAACTACAGGTAATTGTAAGTGAGAAACGTAATGTCTGTTTATTCAGCAGGGTAAGGATCACTCGCTGTGTAACTGTACAGAGTCACTCTTTATTCAGCAGGGTAAGGATCGCTCGCTGTGTAACTGTACAGAGTCGCTGTTTATTCAGCAGGGTAAGGATCGCTCGCTGTGTAACTGTACAGAGTCGCTCTTTATTCAGCAGGGTAAGGATCGCTCGCTGTGTAACTGTACAGAGTCGCTGTTTATGCAGCAGGGTAAGGATCGCTCGCTGTGTAACTGTACAGAGTCACTGTTTATTCAGCAGGGTAAGGATCGCTCGCTGTGTAACTGTACAGAGTCGCTCTTTATTCAGCAGGGTAAGGATCGCTCGCTGTGTAACTGTACAGAGTCGCTCTTTATTCAGCAGGGTAAGGATCGCTCGCTGTGTAACTGTACAGAGTCGCTGTTTATGCAGCAGGGTAAGGATCGCTCGCTGTGTAACTGTACAGAGTCACTGTTTATTCAGCAGGGTAAGGATCGCTCGCTGTGTAACTGTACAGAGTCACTGTTTATTCAGGGTGAGGGTCACTCACTGTGTAACTGTACAGGAGGAGGCCATTCAGGCCCTCGAGCCTGTTCCGCCATTCAACGAGATCATGACTGATCTGCGACCTAACTCCATATACCCGCCTTTGCCCCATATCCCTTAATACCTTTGGTTAACAGAAATCTTATCAATCTCTGATTTAAAATTAACAATTGACCCAGCATCAATTGCCGTTTGTGGAAGAGAGTTCCAAACTCCTACCACCCTTTGTGTGTAGAAGTGTTTCCTAACTTCACTCCTGAAAGGTCTGGCTCTAATTTTTAGACTATGTCCCCTAGTCCCAGACTCCCCAACCAGCGGAAATAGTTTCTCTCTCTCTCTCTAACCCTATCAGTCCCCCTTAATATCTTGAAAACTTCGATCAGATCGCCCCCTTAACCTTCTAAATTCCAGGGAATACAACCCTAGTTTGTGGAATCTCTCCTCGTAACTTAACCCTTGGAGTCCGGGTATCATTCTGGTAAACCTCCGCTGCACTCCCTCCAAGGCCAATATATCCTTCCTAAGGTGTGGTGCCCAGAACTGCTCACAGTACTTCAGGTGTGGTCTAACCAGGGCTTATTTTTATTCATTCATGGGATGTGGGTGTCACTGGCAATGCCCGGCATTTCTTGCCCATCCCTAGTTGCCCTTGAGTAGGTGGTGGTGAGCCTCCTTCTTCAACCGCTGCAGTCCGTGTGGTGAAGGTGCTCCCATAGTGCTGTTGGGGAGGGAGTTCCAGGATTTTGACCCAGCGACGATGAAGGATCGGCCGATATATTTCTAAGTCAGGATGGTGTGTGACTTGGAGGGGAACTTGGAGGTGGTGGTGTTCCCATGCACCTGCTGCCCTTGTCCTTCTAGGTGGAAGAGGTCGCGGGTTTGGGAGGTGCTGGTGAAGAAGCCGTGGCGAGTTGCTGCAGTGCATCTTGTAGATGGTGCACACTGCAGCCACGGTGCGCCGGTGGTGGAGGGAGTGAATGTTTAAGGTGGTGGATGGGGTGCCAATCAAGCGGGCTGCTTTGTCCTGGATTGGTGTCGAGCTTCTTGAGTGTTGTTGGAGCTGCACTCATCCAGGCAAGCTTTGTATAGATGCAACATGACTTCCAACCCCTTGTATTTTAACCGTCTTCCCTCTCCTTGTCCTGGCAGAGGTTACGAGACCAAATCAAGACATGGGTGGCATCAAACGAGATCAAAGACAAAAGGCAACTGATTGAGAATCGGAGGCTGATTGAGACGGTGAGCGAACGTCAAGGGGGTTTGCGTGACGGGAGGGGCTGGGGGGTCAGATGTTGACCTTTCGCCCTCTGCGATCTGGGGTCAAATTCTGTCCCCCGCCAGAGGGGGCAGGAGGGTTCCTCTCTCTGATGGGGCCCTGGATGGGGCAGTGGATCCTGTCTCACAAAGACCGCCTGCTTCCACACTCCGTGATAGGGACCGTCTCCGCCCCTGCCTCAGCTCATCCGCTGCTGAAACCCTCGTCCACTCCTCTGTTCCCTCCAGACTCAACTATTCCGGACTCCCATCTTCCGCCCTCCGTAAACTTCAGCTCATCCCAAAACTCCTGCTGCCCCCGTGTCCTAACTCGCACCGAGTCCCGTTCACCCATCACCCCCTGTGCTCGCCCCCACCCTATCTCTGTAACCTCCTCCAGCCCTACAATTCTCATCCTCCTGTTCAAATCCCTCCATGGCCCTCGCCCCCTCCCTATCTCTGTAACCTCCTCCAGCCCTACAATTCTCATCCTCCTGTTCAAATCCCTCCATGGCCCTTGCCCCCTCCCTATCTCTGTAACCTCCTCCAGCCCCTACAATTCTCATCCTCCTGTTCAAATCCCTCCATGGCTCTCGCCCCCTCCCTCTCTCTGTAACCTCCTCCAGCCCTACAATTCTCATCCTCCTGTTCAAATCCCTCCATGGCCCTCGCCCCCTCCCTATCTTTGTAACCTCCTCCAGCCCCTACAATTCTCATCCTCCTGTTCCAATCCCTCCATGGCCCTCGCCCCCTCCCTATCTTTGTAACCTCCTCCAGCCCCTACAATTCTCATCCTCCTGTTCAAATCCCTCCATGGCCCTCGCCCCTCCCTATCTCTGTAACCTCCTCCAGCCCCTACAATTCTCATCCTCCTGTTCAAATCCCTCCATGGCCCTCGCCCCTCCCTATCTCTGTAACCTCCTCCAGCCCCTACAATTCTCATCCTCCTGTTCAAATCCCTCCATGGCCCTCGCACCCTCCATATCTCTGTAACCTCCTCCAGCCCTACAATTCTCATCCTCCTGTTCAAATCCCTCCATGGCCCTTGCCCCCTCCCTATCTCTGTAACCTCCTCCAGCCCCTACAATTCTCATCCTCCTGTTCAAATCCCTCCATGTCCCTCGCCCCCTCCCGATCTCTGTAACCTCCTCCAGCCCCTACAATTCTCATCCTCCTGTTCAAATCCCTCCATGGCCCCTCGCCCCCCTCCCTATCTCTGTGACCTCCTCCAGCCCTACAATTCTCATCCTCCTGTTCAAATCCCTCCATGGCCCCTCGCCCCCTCCCTATCTCTGTAACCTCCTCCAGCCCCTACAATTCTCATCCTCCTGTTCAAATCCCTCCATGGCCCCTCGCCCCCCTCCCTATCTCTGTGACCTCCTCCAGCCCTACAATTCTCATCCTCCTGTTCAAATCCCTCCATGTCCCTCGCCCCCTCCCGATCTCTGTAACCTCCTCCAGCCCCTACAATTCTCATCCTCCTGTTCAAATCCCTCCATGGCCATCGCCCCCTCCCGATCTCTGTAACCTCCTCCAGCCCCTACAATTCTCATCCTCCTGTTCAAATCCCTCCATGGCCCTCGCCCCCTCCCTCTCACTGTAACCTCCTCCAGCTCCTACAATTCTCATCCTCCTGTTCAAATCCCTCCATGTCCCTCGCCCCCTCCCGATCTCTGTAACCTCCTCCAGCCCCTACAATTCTCATCCTCCTGTTCAAATCCCTCCATGGCCATCGCCCCCTCCCGATCTCTGTAACCTCCTCCAGCCCCTACAATTCTCATCCTCCTGTTCAAATCCCTCCATGGCCCTCACCCCCTCCCTATCTATAGGGAGGGGCCGAGGGCCATGGAGGGATTTGGAAAATCCTCCTGTGAAGCGCCTTGGGACGTTTTACTCCCTTAAATGTGCGATATTAAAGCGTGTTCTTGTTCTTGTTGTATCTCACCTTTTACCCGCCCTTTCCTTCCAGCAAATGGAACGGTTCAAGGTGGTGGAGCGCGAGACCAAGACCAAAGCCTACTCCAAGGAAGGCTTAGGCCTAGCGACCAAGATCGACCCAGCGCAGAAAGAGAAGGAAGATGTTGGGCAGTGGTTGACGGTGAGCTCGTCTCTCTAAGTTGTGCGTCATTTAAAAACGTAAGAACTAGGATGAGGCCTGGATTGTGGGGGTCAAGTCCTAGAGTATATACATCTACCTCCGACAGTGCAGCGCTCCCTCAGTACTGGCACCGGAGAGTGTGGGCCTGGATTATGGGGCTCGAGTCCTAGAGTATATACATCTACCTCCGACAGTGCAGCGCTCCCTCAGTACTGGCACCGCGGAGTGTGGGCCTGGATTATGGGGCTCGAGTCCTAGAGTATATACATCTACCTCCGACAGTGCAGCGCTCTCTCAGTACTGGCACCGGGGAGTGTGGGCCTGGATTATGGGGCTCGAGTCCTAGAGTATATACATCTACCTGTCCTCACTAAAGTCCGAGGTTGGGACCTGTATTGGTGGTGTATTTGTCAGCACCGTGACTCCCTTCCAGCCCCAATGTCTCTCCTTCGGGCCCAGGCAATCGAGGTGACTTTCCAAGGGCCCAGGGATCGAGTTAAAGGGCCCAGGGAATCAGGCGTAAGGGCCTGTGGCATCGGAGGCCTGGCCATCGAATCTCCTGACTCCCTTCTCCTTTGACCCTGAGTGTTATTATTATCTCACTTTTGTGCCCTGTGTGTGACCCCTGTTCTTTTTTTCGTCTTTTTCTCTCTCTCTCCAACAGAACACAATCGACACTTTAAACATGCAGGTAAGGACAAATCTCACTTCGCTCTCGCTCGTGAGACCCAGCACCTAGAACCTGCGTTGGGAGCGCCGTGGCTCACCGAAATCTACCGACCGCGGCTTTTAAAATTTACAGTTGTGGATCGGCCTAATGGCCTACCTCTGTGCCGTGTCTATGAAATACGGGCCTACGGTGGCACAGTGGTTGTGTTAGAACATAGAAAAATAGGAGTAGGTCATTCGGCCCTTCGAGCCTGCTCCGCCATTCAATATGATCATGGCTGATCCTCTATCTCAATACCATATTCCCGCTCTCTCCCGCATACCCCTTGATGCCTTTTGTGTCTTGAAGTCTATCTATCTCCTTCTTAAATATATTCAGTGACTTGGCCTCCACAGCCTTCTGTGGTAGAGAATTCCACAGGTTCACCACACTCTGAGTGAAGAAATTTCTCCTCATCTCAGTCCTAAATGTCCTACCCCATATCCTGAGACTGTGAGCCCTCGTTCTAGACCCCCCCAGCCAGGGGAATCATCCTCCCTGCATCCAGTCTGTCTAGCCCTGTCAGAATTTTACACGTTTCAATGAGATGCCCCTCTCATTCTTCCAAACTCGAGTGAATACAGGCCTAGTCGACCCAATCTCTCCTCACACGACAGTCCTGCCATCCCAGGAATCAGTCTGGTGAACCTTCGCTGCACTCCCTCTGTGGCAAGTATATCCTTTCTTAGGTAAGGAGACCAGAACTGCACACAGTACTCCAGGTGTGGTCTCACCAAGGCCCTGTATAACTGTAGTAAGACATCCTTGCTCCTGTACTCAAATCCTCTTGCAATGAAGGCCAACATACCATTTGCCTTCCTAACTGATGCTGCATGGGCTGATAAGTGGCAAGTAACATTCGCGCCACAGATGTGCCAGGCAATGACGATCTCCAACAAGCGAGAGTCTAACCACCTCCCCTTGACATTCAACAGCATTACCATCGCCGAATCCCCCACTATCAACATCCTGGGGGTCACCATTAACCAGAAACTTAACTGGACCAGCCACATAAATACTGTGGCAACAAGAGCAGGTCAGAGGCTGGGTATTCTGCGGCGAGTGTCTCACCTCCTGACTCCCCAAAGCCTTTCCACCATCTACAAGGCACAAGTCAGGAGTGTGATGGAATACTCTCCACTTGCCTGGATGAGTGCAGCTCCAAAAACACTCAAGAAGCTCGACACCATCTAGGACAAAGCAGCCTGCTTGATCGGCACCCCATCCACCACCTTAAACATTCACTCCCTCCACCACCGGCGCACCGTGGCTGCAGTGTGCACCATCTACAAGATGCACTGCAGCAACTCGCCAAGGCTTCTTCGGCGGCACCTCCCAAACCCGCGACCTCTTCCACCTCGAAGGACAAGGGCAGCAGGCGCATGCACTCATCCAGGCAAGTGGAGAGTATTCCATCACACTCCTGACTTGTGCCTTGTAGATGGTGGAAAGGCTTTGGGGAGTCAGGAGGTGAGACACTCGCCGCAGAATACCCAGCCTCTGACCTGCTCTTGTTGCCACAGTATTTCTGTGGCTGGTCCAGTTGAGTTTCTGGTCAATGGTGACCCCCAGGATGTTGATGGTGGGGGATTCGGCGATGGTAATGCCGTTGAATGTCAAGGGGAGGTGGTTAGACTCTCGCTCATTGGAGATGGTCATTGCCTGGCACTTGTGTGGCGCGAATGTTACTTTTGAGTTGGAACAGGCTGTCTGCTGGAACACAATCTGTTCCCTACATCTTCTCATCAACCTCGAGCACATCACGCCCAAGTCTACGCTTCTCCAAAGGCGGAGATCTTTCACCCTAGCTTGAGAACGAAGTTGATTCAAGGTTAGAATTAGTCTCGTAACATCAGAATTAGGAGCAGGAGTCGGCCATTCGGCCCCTCGAGCCTGCTCCGCCATTCAATAAGATCATGGCTGATCTTCGACCTCAACTCCACCTTCCCGCCCGATCTCCATATCCCTTGATTCCCCTAGAGTCCAAAAATCTATCGATCTCAGCCTTGAATATACTCAACGACTGAGCCTCCACAGCCCTCTGGGGCAGAGAATTCCAAAGATTCACCACCCTCTGAGTGAAGAAATTCCTCCTCATCTCAGTCCTAAATGGCCGACCCCTTATCCTGAGACTGTGACCCCTGGTTCTAGACTCTCCAGCCAGGGGGAAACAGCCTCTCAGCATCTACCCTGTCAATCCCCCTCAGAATCTTATACGTTTCAGTGAGATCACCTCTCATTCTTCTAAACTCCAGAGAGTATCGGCCCAATCTACTCAATCTCTCCTCATAGGACAACCCTCACATCCCAGGAATCAATCTAGTGAACGTTTGTTGCGCCGCCTCTAAGGCAAGTATGTCCTTCCTTAGGTAAGGAGACCAAAACTGTGCACAGTACTCCAAGTGTGGTCTCACCAAAGCCCCACCCTTTCGAATAATCGTTAAATGGCAAAACGTCGAGCAGCAATTTGGGGGAAGGTCGGAGGTGTTTCTCTGCCGTGCCGGCTGAGGGGCCACAGCGCCACCGGTGGTGGGAGGGCGTCAATGCGGCGTGACCCGTTTACATAGGAATTTTCCATTTATAACGGGACGTGACAACAGGAAGTGAGGTTTTGTTGGACAGTGCGGGCAGACGTCCGGCTTGTTTTTAATTCCCTCGACGGGTCATCCTGCTCTTGCGTCCTTGGCACAGGTGGACCAGTTCGAAAGCGAGGTGGAGTCCCTCTCGGTACAAACACGGAAGAAGAAGGGAGACAAAGAGGTGAGCCAGATACCCGGCAAGTAATCGGCTTAACTCTGAGTCGCGTAGAATGAGTGGGATACAGGGAATAAAATACAGAGTAAAGCACCCTCTACACTGTCCCATCAAACACTCCCAGGGCAGGTACAGCACGGGGTTAGATACAGAGTAAAGCTCCCTCTACACTGTCCCCATCAAACACTCCCAGGGCAGGTACAGCACGGGGTAAGATACAGTGTAAAGCTCCCTCTACACTGTCCCATCAAACACTCCCAGGGCAGGTACAGCACGGGGTTAGATACAGAGTAAAGCTCCCTCTACACTGTCCCCATCAAACACTTCCAGGGCAGGTACAGCACGGGGTTAGATACAGAGTAAAGCTCCCTCTACACTGTCCCCATCAAACACTCCCAGGGCAGGTACAGCACGGGGTTAGATGC
Organism: Squalus acanthias; assembly: GCA_030390025.1. Classification (NCBI taxonomy): domain Eukaryota; kingdom Metazoa; phylum Chordata; class Chondrichthyes; order Squaliformes; family Squalidae; genus Squalus; species Squalus acanthias. Next base: position 47,638 of record JASTWF010001606.1, on the reverse strand, counting down.
AGAGTAAAGCTCCCTCTACACTGTCCCCATCAAACACTCCCAGGGCAGGTACAGCACGGGGTTAGATACAGAGTAAAGCTCCCTCTACACTGTCCCATCAAACACTCCCAGGGCAGGTACAGCACGGGGTTAGATACAGAGTAAAGCTCCCTCTACACTGTCCCATCAAATACTCCCAGGGCAGGTACAGCACGGGGTTAGATACAGAGTAAAGCTCCCTCTACACTGTCCCATCAAACACTCCCAGGGCAGGTACAGCACGGGGTTAGATACAGAGTAAAGCTCCCTCTACACTGTCCCATCAAACACTCCCAGGGCAGGTACAGCACGGGGTTAGATACAGAGTAAAACTCCCTCTACACTGTCCCATCAAACACTCCCAGGGCAGGTACAGCACGGGGTTAGATACAGAGTAAAGCTCCCTCTACACTGTCCCATCAAATACTCCCAGGGCAGGTACAGCACGGGGTTAGATACAGAGTAAAGCTCCCTCTACACTGTCCCATCAAACACTCCCAGGGCAGGTACAGCACGGGGTTAGATACAGAGTAAAGCTCCCTCTACACTGTCCCATCAAACACTCCCAGGGCAGGTACAGCACGGGGTTAGATACAGAGTAAAGCTCCCTCTACACTGTCCCATCAAACACTCCCAGGGCAGGTACAGCACGGGGTTAGATACAGAGTGAAGCTCCCTTTGCACTGTCCCATCAAACACTCCCAGGACAGGTACAGCACGGGGTTAGATACATAGTCAGCGCCCGTGGGCACCCTTCCCCCCAAAGAGGAGGGAATGTTAAAAGGAGCTACTGTTCTAATTGGCCGAAATTGCCTTTTGCCCTACCCTTGACCCCCCTTCCCCTCGACCCCTTCGACCCTTGACACCCTCCGGTGTAGAAGCAGGACCGGATCGAGGAGCTGAAACAGCACGTGGACAAGCACCGCTACCACATCCGGATGCTGGAGACCATTCTCCGGATGCTGGACAACGACTCCATTGTGGTGGAGTCGATCCGGAAAATCAAGGACGACGTGGAGTATTACATCGACTCCGGGCAGGACACCGACTTCGAGGAGAACGAGTTCCTGTACGACGACCTGGACCTGGAAGAGATCCGTGAGTGGCAGGAAGCGGGGGTCGGGGTTCAGGGGTTGGGGGTCGTGGTTCAGGGGTCGGGGTTCAGGGGTTGTGCGGTAAGGGGAGGGCGGGACAGTGGTCCTGGGTATCTCCGACACTAGATCCCCTGCTCTCGTCCAATATGAACATACGAAATAGGAGCAGGAGTCGGTCCTTCGAGCCTGCTCCGCCATTCAATGAGATCATGGCTGATCTTCTGCCTCAACTCCATTCACCGACCCTATCGCCATATCCCTTGATGCCCTTACTAGTCAGAAATCTATCCACTTCTGTTTTGAATATACCAACGACTGAGCCTCCACAGCCCTCTGGGGTAGAGAATTCCAAAGATTCACCGCCCTCTGAGTGAAGAAATTTCTTCTCATCTCAGTCCTGAATATTCTACCCTTTATCTGAGGCTGTGGCCCCTGGTTCTAGACTCCCCAGCCAAGGGAAACATTCTCCCCGCATCCACCCTATCAAGCCCTGTAATAATTTTGTATGCTTCAATGAGATCCCCTCGCATTCTTCTGAATTCAAGAGAATACAGGCCTAGTTTACTCAATCTCTTCTCATACGACAGTCCCGCCATCCCAGGAATCAATCTCATGAACCTTCGTTGCACTCCCTCTATGGCAAGTATATCCTTCCTTAGGTAAGGAGACCAAAATTGTACACAGTACTCCAGGTGTGGTCTCACCAAGGCCCTATATAATTGGAGTAAGACTTCTTTACTCCTGTACTCAAATCCTCTTGTAATGAAGGCCAGCATACCATTTGCCTTCCTAATGGCTTGCTGCACCTGCACATTCACTTTCAGTGACTCATGTACAAGGACACCCAGGTCCCTTTGAGCATCTGCATTCCCCAACCTTTCACCATTTAGGAAATACTCTGCCTTTCTGTTTTTTCTACCAAAGTGGATAACTTTGGCGTCGGGGTTCAGGGGTTGTGTGGTAAGGAGAGGGCGGGACAGTGGTCCTGGGTATCTTCGACACTAGATCTCCTGCTCTCGTCCAATAGGAACATACGAATTAGGAGCAGGAGTCGGCCACTCGGCCCCTCGAGCCTGCTCCGCCATTCAATAAGATCATGGCTGATCCGATTACTCCACATTCCCGCCTACCCCCGATAACCTTTCACCCCCTTGCCTATCAAGAATCTATCTCTGCCCTAAAAATATTCAAAGTCTCTGCTTCCACCGCCCTCTGAGGAAGAGAGTTCCAAAGACTCACCACCCTCTGTGAGAATAAATTTCTCCTCATCTCTTGTCTTAAATGGGCGACCCCTTATTTTTAAACAGTGACCCCTAGTTCTAGATTCTCCCACAAGAGGAAAACATCCTCTCCACATCCACCCTGTCCAGACCCCTCAGGATCTTATATGTTTCAATCAAGTCACCTCTTATTCTTCTAAACTCCAGCGGATACAAGCCTAGCCTGTCCAACCTTTCCTCATAAGACAACCCGCCCATTCCAGGTATTAGTCTAGTAAACCTTCTCTGAACTGCTTCCAATGCATTTACATCCTTCCTTAAATAAGGAGACCAACACTGTACACAGTACTCCAGATGTGGTCTCACCAATGCCCTGACGAAATGGCGAAAGACCTTTCAGCCACTCTTCCCAGCTCTCCACCAATGGCAGTTGACCTTTCAGTTGAGATCGGCGATCTCAGGAGAGGCCACGGATGAGACGTTAAACCGAGGGCCCCATCTGCTCTCAGTTGGGTGTTCAAGATCCCGTGGCCACTACAGGAGGAAGAGCAGGAGGGGGGGGAGTTCTCCTTGGTGTCCTGGGCACCAACATTCCTCTCTCATCTGAACAGATCAAGTCACCTCATGGGATCTTGCTGTGCGCAAACATGGCTGCCGCCTCTGCCCGCATCATGACATCGACCGCTCTTCAAAGGCCATTGATGTTTTGTGAAAGGGGTTCGGGACAGATCACAGAATCCCCACAGTGCAGATAGAGGCCATTTCGGCCCATCGAGCCTGCACCGACACACATCCCACCTTATCCCCGTAACCCCACGTATTTAATCCCCCCTAACGCTAAGGGTCAATTTATCATAGCCAAATCAACCTAACCCGCACATCTTTGGACTGTGGGAGGAAACCGGAGCACCCGGAGGAAACCCACGCAGACACGGGGAGAATGTGCAAACTCCACACAGACAGTCACCCGAGGCCGGATTCGAACCCGGGTCCCTGGCGCTGTGAGGCAACAGTGCTAACCACTATGCCACCGTTCTGAGAATCTTGTCGCTGGCAAGGCCCAGCATTTATTGCCCATCCCTAGTTGCCCCTCGAGAAGGTGGTGGTGAGCCGCCTTCTTGAACTGCTGCAGTCTGTGTGGTGAAGGTGCTCCCACAGTGCTGTTAGGGAGGGAGTTCCAGGATTTTGACCCAGCGACGATGAAGGAACGGCCGATATATTTCCAAGTCGGGATTGTGTGTGACTTGGAGGGGAACTTTGGAGGTGGTGGTGTTCCCATGCGCCTGCTGCCCTTGTCCTTCTAGGTGGAAGAGGTCGCGGGTTTGGGAGGTGCTGCCGAAGAAGCCTTGGCGAGTTGCTGCAGTGCATCTTGTAGATGGTACACACTGCAGCCATGGTACGCCGGTGGTGGAGGGAGTGAATGTTTAAGGTGGTGGATGGGGTGTCCAATCAAGCGGGCTGCTTTGTCCTGGATGGTGTCGAGCTTCTTGAGTGTTGTTGGAGCTGCACTCATCCAGGCAAGTGGAGAGTATTCCATCACACTCCTGACTTGTGCCTTGTAGATGGTGGAAAGGCTTTGGGGAGTCAGGAGGTGAGACACTCGCCGCAGAATACCCAGCCTCTGACCTGCTCTTGTTGCCACAGTATTTATGTGGCTGGTCCAGTTAAGTTTCTGGTCAATGGTGATGGGCTATGGGGAATTCGGCGATGGTAATGCCGTTGAATGTCAAGGGGCGGTGGTTAGACGCTCTCTTATTGGGGAAAGGGGGCTTTAAGCTTCTCGTTCATTGCGTGTGGGTTCTCTCTCGTAACTCACGTCTCTTTATCCTCCTCCCCCCAAACCCATACACAGCTCAGCCGGCTCTCGTCCCCAGCTCGCCTGCGAGCAACAGCAACTTGGAAGAGGAGATGTTCATCCAGTTCAGCAGCACCCCGACTTCCACCACTTCTAGTTCGCCCGTCCCCCCAAGTCCTGCCAACTGCTACACGGTGAGTATTCTCATCGACGCATTGCATCGGGAGTTGGGGTGGGACCAGAACCGAGAAGGTTAAGGAGGAGATTGACCAGAATGGTACCGGGGATGAGGGTCTTCAGTGATGTGGAGAGACTGGAGAAGCTGGGGTTGTTCTCCTTAGAGCAGAGAAGGTTAAGGGGAGATTGACCAGAATGGTACCAGGGATGAGGGTCTTCAGTGATGTGGAGAGACTGGAGAAGCTGGGGTTGTTCTCCTTAGAGCAGAGAAGGTTAAGGGGAGATTGACCAGAATGGTACCAGGGATGAGGGACTTCAGTGATGTGGAGAGACTGGAGAAGTTGGGGTTGTTCTCCTTAGAGCAGAGAAGGTTAAGGGGAGATTTAATAGAGGTGTTCAAAATTACAAAGGGTTTTGATGGAGTAAATAAGGAGAAACTGTTTCCAGTGGCAGGAGGGTGGGTAACCAGAGGACACAGATTGAAGATAATCGGCAAAAGAACCAGAGGGGGAGATGAGGAAACATTTCTTTACGCAGCGAGTTGTTGTGATCTGGAACGCGCTGCCTGAAAGGGCGGTGGAAGCAGATTCAATAGTAACTTTCAAAAGGGGAATTGGAGAAATACTTGAAGGGACAATTTGCAGGGCTGTGGGGAAAGAGCAGGCGGGGGGAGAGTGGGACGAATTGGAGAGCTCGAGCAAAGAGCCGGCATAGGCACGATGGGCCGAATGGCCTCCTTCTGTGCTCTCTGGCTCCTTGCCTCTCGTGATCCCCCTACCTCCTCGTCCCTTTGCTTCCCATCACCCTCAACCCTTCCCCTTTTCCCCCGTCTACGGTTTCGCCCTTTCCCTCGTCCCTCTCTCTTTGGGCAACGCACTGTGGGGACGAAAGCGCGGGTAGTTTTGCTCCTGTTGCCTCTCGTTCCCCCCCGTCTCTCAAGCCTTCTTTTTGCAACGTTGACAGGAAAACCTTGAGGAGGAGAAGAGGAGAGGGCGCTCGACAGACAGCGAGACTATCCAGGTGTGTTCAACGGTCAGTTTAATTTAGTTAAGTCGGTGGCCGAACAGATTGAATCAGGGCAATGTCAGAGAGAGGCTCCCTTCGTCTCCCTCTCTCTGCGGCTGGAGTTGAACGGATTTGACCCCGAGCTCAGCCTCCGACCAAATCCCTCCATGGCCCCTCGCCCCTCCCTATCTCTGTAACCTCCTCCAGCCCCTACAATTCTCATCCTCCTGTTCAAATCCCTCCATGTCCCCTCGGCCCCTCCCTATCTCTGTAACCTCCTCCAGCCCTACAATTCTCATCCTCCTGTTCAAATCCCTCCATGGCCCTCGCCCCCTCCCTATCACTGTAACCTCCTCCAGCCCTACAATTCTCATCCTCCTGTTCAAATCCCTCCAAGGCCCTCGCCCCCTCCCTATTTCTGTAACCTCCTCCAGCCCTACAATTCTCATCCTCCTGTTCAAATCCCTCCATGGCCCTCGCCCCCTCCCTATCACTGTAACCTCCTCCAGCCCTACAATTCTCATCCTTCTGTTCTAATCCCTTCATTGGCATCGCCCCTCCCTATCTCTGTAACCTCCTCCAGCCCCTACAATTCTCATCCTCCTGTTCAAATCCCTCCATGGCCCTCGCCCCCTCCCTATCTCTGTAACCTCCTCCAGCCCCTACAATTCTCATCCTCCTGTTCAAATCCCTCCATGGCCCTCGCCCCTCCCTATCTCTGTAACCTCCTCCAGCCCTACAACCCTCCGAGATCTCTGCGCTCCTCCAATTCTGGCCTCTTGAGCATCCCCCGATTTCCATCGCTCCACCATTGGCGGCCGTGCCTTCAGCTGCCTGGGGCCCCGAGCTCTGGAATTCCCTCCCTAAACCTCCCCGTCTCTCTCTCCTCCTTTAAGACGCTCCTTAAAACCGACCTCTTTGACCCAGATTTTGGTCACCTGTCCTAATATCTCGTGGCTCGGTGTCAAATTTTGTTTGATAATCGCTCCTGTGAAGCGCCCTGGGACGTTTCACTACGTTAAAGGCGCTCTATAAATACAAGTTGTTGTTAAGAACATAAGAAATAGGAGCTGGAGTCGGCCATTCGGCCCCTCGAGCCTGCTCCGCCATTCAATAAGATCATGGCTGATCTTGGCCTCAACTCCACTTTCCCCGCCCGATCCCCATATCCCTCGATTCCCCTAGAGTCCAAAAATCTATCGATCTCAGCCCTTGAATATACTCAACGACTGAGCCTCCACAGCCCTCTGGGGCAGAGAATTCCAAAGATTCACCACCCTCTGAGTGAAGAAATTCCTCCTCAGCACAGTCCTAAATGGCCGACCCCTTATCCTGAGACTGTGATCCCTGGTTCTAGATTCCCCAGCCAGGGGGGGAAACAGCCTCTCAGCATCTACCCTGTCAATCCCCCTCAGAATCTTGTATGTTTCCAAGAGATCACCTCTCATTCTTCTGAACTCCAGAGAATATAGGCCCAATCTACTCAATCTCTCCTCATACGACAACCCCCTCATCCCAGCAATCAATCTGGTGAACCTTCGTTGCACTGCCTCCAAGGCAAGTATGTCCTTCCTCAGATAAGGAGACCAAAACTGTGCACAGTACTCCAGGTGTGGTCTCACCAAGGCCCTGTACAATTGTAGCAAGACCTCCTCACTCTTGTACTCCAACCCCCTTGCAATAAAGGCCAACATGCCATTTGCCTTCCTAATTGCTTGCTGTACCTGCATGTTAACTTTCTGTGATTCGTGTACAAGGACACCCAGGTCCCTCTGAATTGTCGTTGCTGACACCCAGGTCCCAGAACGGCTGAGGAACTATTAACAAAAAATGTTTTCTCTCTCTCTCTCTCTCTCTCCAACCCTAAGTCGCCGGCCAAGAACAGCTGCCCGAAGACTATCCATGGCAACCACCTCCCCCAGCCCCCGAGCCTTCAGGGAGGGGTGGGCCTGGTTCCCACGGCGACGGCCGCCATGTTGCTGGGCAACGGTTCCGGCGGCAGTGGGAGCGCCAGCACCGGCGGGAGCGCCCTGTCCCTGGCGGCCAAGAGCCAAATCCAAGCCCAGGCTGCGGCCTACACGCCAACGGCTATCAGTCAAGGGTCGTCACAGGTCAGGCCTCCCAGCGTCCAGCCACTGACCGTCAAGCCCAACGGGGCCACAAGTAAGTGAGAGCGGGGTTTGGGGCAGGCGGAGGAGTTGGGGTGGGGGGGAACAGATTAAACCCCATGGGGTGGGGGGAGCTGAATTGGCGGGTGGAGCCTCTATTACCAAGGCCCCATCAGGGACCCCTTTTAAAGAGGGAGTCTCTCCGTCAGGGACCCCTTTTAAAGAGGGAGTCTCTCCATCAGGGACCCCTTTTAAAGAGGGAGTCTCTCTCCATCAGGGACCCCTTTTAAAGAGGGAGTCTCTCTCCATCAGGGACCCCTTTTAAAGAGGGAGTCTCTCCATCAGGGACCCCTTTTAAAGAGGGAGTCTCTCCATCAGGGACCCCTTTTAAAGAGGGAGTCTCTCTGTCAGGGACCCTGTTTAAAGAGGGAGTCTCTCCATCAGGGACCCTGTTTAAAGAGGGAGTCTCTCTCCATCAGGGACCTGTTTAAAGAGGGAGTCTCTCCATCAGGGACCCTGTTTAAAGAGGGAGTCTCTCTCCATCAGGGACCTGTTTAAAGAGGGAGTCTCTCCATCAGGGACCCTGTTTAAAGAGGGAGTCTCTCTCCATCAGGGACCCTGTTTAAAGAGGGAGTCTCTCCATCAGGGACCCTGTTTAAAGAGGGAGTCTCTCTCCATCAGGGACCTGTTTAAAGAGGGAGTCTCTCCATCAGGGACCCTGTTTAAAGAGGGAGTCTCTCCATCAGGGACCTGTTTAAAGAGGGAGTCTCTCCGTCAGGGACCCTGTTTAAAGAGGGAGTCTCTCCATCAGGGACCCTGTTTAAAGAGGGAGTCTCTCCATCAGGGACCTGTTTAAAGAGGGAGTCTCTCCGTCAGGGACCCTGTTTAAAGAGGGAGTCTCTCTGTCAGAGACCCTGTTTAAAGAGGGAGTCTCACCATCAGGGACCTGTTTAAAGAGGGAGTCTCTCTGTCAGGGTCCCCTGTGTCCTCTGCCGTGATGTATCGGATCTCACCTGATGGCTGCCATCCCTCCTGCTCCAGGTTACAGTTCGGTGGTCGCGGAAAATTCACTGGAAGCTCCACAACCCAACAGTGCCCAACCGCAGAACATCGAGACGCATTGCCACAGCCTGCCCGTCAGTAATGTGTAAGTATCCAGCCCGTTCCACCAGTCTGAGGGGACAAGGGGATACACCGTGGACTTTCGGCCCCTTCACCATGATCAGTCCCAGCATCTCTCGGCACAGAAGGAGGCCATTCGGCCCTTCGTGCCTGTGCCGGCTCTTTGGTCGAGCTCTCCAATTACTCCCACTCTCCCCTCGCTCTTTCCCCACAGCCCTGCAAATTTTTCCCCTTCGAGTATTTATCCGATTCCCCTTTTGAAAGTTACTATTGAATCTGCTTCCACCGCCCTTTCAGGCAGCGCGTTCCAGATCACAACAACTCACTGCGTAATAATATGTTTCCTCTATCAAAACCATTCATGATTTTGAACACCTCTATCAAGTCTCCATTTAACCTTCTCTGCTCTAAGGAGAACAACCCCAGCTTCTCCAGTCTCTCCACATCACTGAAGTCCCTCATCCCTGGTACCATTCTGGTCAATCTCCCCTTAACCTTCTCTGCTCTAAGGAGAACAATCCCAGCTTCTCCAGTCTCTCCACATCACTGAGGTCCCTCATCCCTGGTCCCATTCTGGTCAATCTCCCCCTTAACCTTCTCTGCTCCAAGGAGAACAATCCCAGCTTCTCCAGTCTCTCCACATCACTGAAGTCCCTCATCCCTGGTCCCATTCTGGTCAATCTCCCCCTTAACCTTCTCTGCTCCAAGGAGAACAACCCCAGCTTCTCCAGTCTCTCCACATCACTGAAGTCCCTCATCCCTGGAACCATTCTGGTCAATCTCCCCCTTAACCTTCTCTGCTCCAAGGAGAACAACCCCAGCTTCTCCAGTCTCTCCACATCACTGAAGTCCCTCATCCCTGGGACCATTCTGGTCAATCTCCTCCGCACCCTCTCCAAGGCCTTGACATCCTTCCTAAAGTGCGGTGCCCAGAATTGAACCCAATACTCCAGCTGGGGCCTAACCAGTGATTTATAACGAGTTTAGCATAACTTCCTTGCTTTTGTACACTATGCCTCTATCAATAAAGTACAGAATCCCGTGTGCTTTTACAGCCTTCTCAACTTCACAGATTTGTGTACATTCACCCCCAGGTCTCCCGGTTCCTGCACCCCCTTTAGGATTGATGTGGAGATGCCGGTGTTGGACTGGGGTGGACAAATGTGAGAAGTCGCACAACACCAGGTTATAGTCCAACAGCTTTATTTGAAATCACAAGCTTTCGGAGCGCTGCTCCTTCGTCAGGTGAAGGGAAGAGATACATATAGGCACAGCCTATATAGTCAGAGAACACTGCCAGGTGACTACAGTTAATCTTTCTAGATGTAGAGTCATCCAGACTCGAGTCGTCGTTGGCTTGTTCTCTCTACACAGGTGCGGCCGGACCTGCTGTGATTTCCAGCAAAAAAAGTTTTTTGTTTTCCATCCAGACCCCGGCATCTGCCACATTGACCCCTCGTGACCCCACCTCATTGTCTTTGATGTCATGTTTTCCTGACTGACCTGTTTGGACACCATCCACACCTGTGATTGCCGAGATTATCTCTCTGCCGAGGTGTGATAAAGGGCAGTTAGGAAGATTAACTGTAGTCACCTGGCAGTGTTCTCTAACTATATATGCTGTGCCTATATGCATCTCTTCACTTCACCTGATGAAGGAGCAGCGCTCCGAAAGCTTGTGATTTCAAATAAAGCTGTTGGACTATAACCTGGTGTTGTGCGACTTCTCCCTTTAGGATTGTACCATTTAGTTTGTATTGCATCTCCTTGTTCTGCCTACCAAAATATATCACTTCAGTGCACCCGTGACCCCACCAGCGAGGGGTCAGCGCCCGTGGGGGATACCCGTGACCCCACCAGCGAGGGGTCAGCGCCCTTGGGGAGACCCGTGACCCCCACCAGCGAGGGGTCAGCGCCCTTGGGGAGACCCGTGACCCCCACCAGCGAGGGGTCAGCGCCCGTGTCGAATTGTGTTTGCTGAATTTTTGGGGGTAACTGCCTTGTCCCAGTCGCTGAAGGTAAGCATGCAGGTGCAGCAGGCGGTGAGGAAGGCAAATGGTATGTTGGCCTTCATAGCGAAAGGGTTTGAGTACAGGAACAGGGATGCTCTGCTGCAGTTATACAGGACCTTGGTGAGACCACACCTTGAGTATTGTGTGCAGTTTTGGTCGCCTTATCTGAGGAAGGATGTTCTTGCCATGGAGGGAGTTCAGCGAAGATTCACAGGGCTGATACCTGGGATGGCAGGAATGACATATGAGGAGAGATTGGGTCGATTGGGCTTATACTCGCTGGAGTATAGAAGAATGAGAGGGGATCTCATCGAAACATATAAAATTCTGACAGGTCTGGACAAACTAGATGCAGGAAGAATGTTCCCGATGGTCGGAGAGTCCAGAACCAGGGGTCACAGTCTAAGGATAAGGGGTAAGCCATTTAGGACAGAAATGAGGAAGAATTTCTTCACCTAGAGAGTGGTGAACCTGTGGAATTCTCTACCACAGAAGGTAGTTGAGGCCAAGTCATTAAATATATTCAAGAATGAGTTCGATATATTTCTTAAAGCTAAAGGGATCAAGGGATATGGGGAGAAGGCAGGTACAGGGTACTGAGTTTGGATGATCAGCTATGATCTCATCGAATGGCGGAGCAGGCTCGAGGGGCCGAATGGCCTACTCCTGCTCCTATCTTCTATGTTGAGTTCTCCTAACCTCTTGTCCTTTGTCCCTTTCTCTTCCTCTCTCTCTCTCTCTCTCTCCACAACCTCGCCACGCAGGAAGGAGGCCTCGAACGTTTCGCCGCCTGGGATTGGCAGTTTACAGGTTAACCTCGGGGTCAGCAGCAACCCTCCACCCAGCTCTCCGGCCCCGAGCTTCGTCGACCCAAAGCCTACGCCGGTGCTGGCCAACGGGCCCGTCCACTACGCCAGCACGCAGGAGCTCAAGGTGTGCGGAGGTTACGGGAGGGGAGGGGAGAGGGACTTGAACGGGCCAGGGGGAGGCTTACAACTGGGCATCAGTGACCGCTGGGTGAGGCAGGAGTTGCAGCTCCTGGTCCCTGCCCAAGTACAGGCCGGGGATTGGAGCCTGGGCCTTTCCTGCTCTGTGTGTGTGTGGGGGGGCTCAGTACCACACCAGGTGTGAGATCAGGCCAGCTCAGCACTTACTAATCCAGAGGCCCAACCATCTCGAGCTGCTTCATCAATGACCTTCCCTCCATCATAAGGTCAGAAGTGGGGATGTTCGCTGATGACTGCACAGTGTTCAGCGCCATTCGCAACTCCTCAGATAATGAAGCAGTCCATGCCCGCATGCAGCAAGACCTGGACAATGTTCAGGCTTGGGCTGATAAGTGGCAGGTAACATTCGCGCCACACAAGTGCCAGGCAATGACCATCTCCAACAAGAGAAAGTCTAACCACTGCCCCTTGACATTCAATGGCATTACCATCGCCGAATTCCCCACCATCAACATCCTGGGGGGGTCACCATTGACCAGAAACTCAACTGGACCAGCCACATAAATACTGTGGCAACAAGAGCAGGTCAGAGGCTGGGTATTCTGCGGCGAGTGTCTCACCTAATTCCCCAAAGCCTTTCCACCATCTACAAGGCACAAGTCAGGAGTGTGATGGAATACTCTCCACTTGCCTGGATGAGTGCAGCTCCAACAACACTCAAGAAGCTCGACACCATCCAGGACAAAGCAGCCCGCTTGATCGGCACCCCATCCACCACCTTAAACATTCACTCCCTCCACCACCGGCGCACCGTAGCTGCAGTGTGTACCATCTACAAGATGCACTGCAGTGACTCGCCAAGGCTTCTTCGGCAGCACCTCCCAAACCCACGACCTCTTCCACCTAGAAGGACAAGGGCAGCAGGCGCATGGGAACACCACCACCTCCAAGTTCCCCTCCAAGTCACACACCATCCTGACTTGGAAATATATCGGCCGTTCCTTCATCATCATTGGGTCAAAATCCTGGAACTCCCTCCCTGACAGCACTGTGGGAGCACCTTCACCACACGGACTGCAGCGGTTCAAGAAGGCGGCTCACCACCACCTTCTCAAGGGTAACTAGGGATGGGCGATAAATGCTGGCCTTGCCAGCGACGCCCTGATCCCATGAATGAATGAATTAAAAAAGGCCAGGATGGAGCCATGTCCCTTCATGCTCTGTGTGTGGGTTTGTTGTTTCTTGGCCGGGTTGCCTGTACTTTTTTCCCCAGTTGATCTGCGTTGCCTCTCTTCCAGGTGCAGGAGAATCTGAATTCTCTGACGGCTGTTCTGGATCTGTTGCCGGTCCCGCCCAGTTTACAAGAGCAGGTGTCGTCACTGCACCTGACCGAAACAGGTAAACGACCGCGGAGACTGGGGTCAGACACTGTCCGCTCACCCCTCCGGGGCAGTGTAGAGGGAGCTTTACTCTGTATCTAACCCCGTGCTGTACCTGCCCTGGGAGTGTTTGATGGGACAGTGTAGAGGGAGCTTTACTTTGTATCTAACCCATGCTGTACCTGCCCTGGGAGTGTTTGATGGGACAGTGTAGAGGGAGCTTTACTCTGTCTCTAACCCGTGCTGTACCTGCCCTGGGAGTGTTTGATGGGACAGTGTAGAGGGAGCTTTACTCTGTATCTAACCCTTGCTGTACCTGCCCTGGGAGTGTTTGATGGGACACTGTAGAGGGAGCTTTACTCTGTATCTAACCCCGTACTGTACCTGCCTTGGGAGTGTTTGATGGGACAGTGCAGAGGGAGCTTTACTCTGAATCTAACCCGTGCTGTACCTGCCCTGGGTGTGTTTGATGGGACAGTGTAGAGGGAGCTTTACTCTGAATCTAACCCGTGCTGTACTTGCCCTGGGAGTGTTTGATGGGACAGTGTAGAGGAAGCTTTACTCTGTATCTAACCCCGTGCTGTACCTGCCCTGGGAGTGTTTGATGGGACAGTGTAGAGGGAGCTTTACTCTATCTAACCCCATGCTGTACCTGCCCTGGGAGTGTTTGATGGGACAGTGTAGAGGGAGCTTTACTCTGTATCTAACCCCGTGCTGTACCTGCCCTGGGAGTGTTTGATGGGACAGTGTAGAGGGAGCTTTACTCTGGATCTAACCCCGTGCTGTACCTGCCCTGGGAGTGTTTGATGGGACAGTGTAGAGGGAGCTTTGGTCTAAAGCTAACCCGTGCAGTACCTGCCCTGGGAGTGTTTGATGGGACAGTGTAGAGGGAGCTTTACTCTGTATCTAACCCGTGCTGTACCTGCCCTGGGAGTGTTTGATGGGGACAGTGTAGAGGGAGCTTTACTCTGCATCTAACCCGTGCTGTACCTGCCCTGGGAGTGTTTGATGGGACAGTGTAGAGGGAGCTTTACTCTGTATCTAACCCTGTGCTGTACCTGCCCTGGGAGTGTTTGATGGGACAGTGTAGAGGGAGCTTTACTCTGTATCTAACCCGTGCTGTACCTGCCCTGGGAGTGTTTGATGGGACAGTGTAGAGGGAGCTTTACTCTGTATCTAACCCCATGCTGTACCTGCCCTGGGAGTGTTTGATGGGACAGTGTAGAGGGAGCTTTACTCTGTATCTAACCCCGTGCTGTACCTGCCCTGGGAGTGTTTGATGGGACAATGTAGAGGGAGCTTTACTCTGCATCTAACCCCGTGCTGTACCTGCCCTGGGAGTGTTTGATGGGACAATGTAGAGGGAGCTTTACTCTGCATCTAACCCCGTGCTGTACCTGCCCTGTGAGTGTTTGATGGGACAGTGTAGAGGGAGCTTTACTCTGTATCTAACCCGTGCTGTACCTGCCCTGGGAGTGTTTGATGGCACAGTGTAGAGGGAGCTTTACTCTGTATCTAACCCCATGCTGTACCTGCCCTGGGAGTGTTTGATGGGACAGTGTAGAGGGAGCTTTACTCTGTATCTAACTCCGTGCTCTACCTGCCCCGGGAGTGTTTGATGGGACAGTGTGGAGGGAGCTTTACTCTGGATCTAACCCCGTGCTGTACCAGCCCTGGGAGTATTTGATGGGACAGTGTAGAGGGAGCTTTACTCTGTATCTAGCCCCGTGCTGTACCTGCCCTGGGAATGTTTGATGGGTCAGTGTAGAGGGAGCTTTAGTCTGTATCTAACCCCGTGCTGTACCTGCCCTGGGAGTGTTTGATGGGACAGTGTAGAGGGAGCTTTACTCTCTATCTAACTCCGTGCTCTACCTGCCCCGGGAGTGTTTGATGGGACAGTGTAGAGGGAGCTTTACTCTGTATCTAACCCCGTGCTGTACCTGCCCTGGGAGTGTTTGATGGGTCAGTGTAGAGGGAGCTTTAGTCTGTATCTAACCCCGTGCTGTACCTGCCCTGGGAGTGTTTGATGGGACAGTGTCGAGGGAGCTTTACTCTGTATCTAACCCCGTGCTGTACCTGCCCTGGGAGTGTTTGATGGGACAGTGTAGAGGGAGCTTTACTCTGTATCTAACCCCGCGCTGTACCTGCCCTGGGAGTGTTTAATGGGTCAGTGTAGAGGGAGCTTTACTCAGTTTGCTGATTTCTCCTCTCTGGCCTCTCTTCGCCCCGCAGATATATTCAGCACCACACAGACAACCACAGTTCAGATCGCGACTCTGCGTTTGACTGAGGTGATTGTCCAACCCTCGCTTGGCGTATGCCCGCTCGGCCCCATCTCACTCTCCAAGGACCAGGCTTACCAGCAGGCCATGGTGGAGGCAGCCTGGCAACACATGCCTCACCCCTCAGACTCGGAGAGGATTCGGTAAGTCTCTGAATCCAGGCCCACACTCCCCGGCGCCAGTACTGAGGGAGCGCTGCACTGTCAGAGGTAGATGTATATAGAGTCATAGAGTTATACAGCACGGATAGAAGCCCTTCGGCCCATCGTGTCCGGGCTGGCCATCAAGCCCTGTCTATTCTAATCCCATTTTCCAGCACTTGCTCCGTAGCCTTGTATGCTATGGTGTTTCAAGTGCTCATCTAAATGCTTCTTGAATGTTGTGAGGGTTCCTGCCTCTACCACCCTTTCAGGCAGTGAGTTCCAGATTCCAACCACCCTCTGGGTGAAAAAGTTCTTTCTCAAATCCCCTCTAAACCTCCTGCCCCTTACCTTGAAACTATGCCCCCTGGTTATTGACCCCTCTACTAAGGGGAAAAGTTCCTTTCTATCCATCCTATCTATGCCCCTCATAATTTTGTGCACCTCAATCAGGTCCCCCCTCAGCCTTCTCTGCTCTAAGGAAAACAACCCCAGCCTGTCCAGTCTCTCTTCATAGCTGAAACGCTCCAGCCCAGGTAACATCCTGGTGAATCTCCTCTGCACCCTCTCCAATGCAATCACATCCTTCCTATAGTGTGGCGACCAGAACTGCACACAGTATTCCAGCTGTGACCTAACTAGCGTTTTGTACAGCTCCATCATAACCTCCCTGCTCTTATATTCTATGCCTCGGCTAATGAAGGCAAGTATCCCATATGCCTTTTTAACCACCTTATCTACCTGTTCCGCCGCCTTCAGGGATCTGTGTACTTGCACACCAAGATCCCTCTGACCCTCCGTCTTGCCTAGGGTCTTACCATTCATTGTGTATTCCCTTGCCTTG
Source organism: Squalus acanthias (assembly GCA_030390025.1). NCBI lineage: Eukaryota > Metazoa > Chordata > Chondrichthyes > Squaliformes > Squalidae > Squalus > Squalus acanthias. Next base: position 31,495 of record JASTWF010001606.1, on the reverse strand, counting down.
TTAGTCCCTCCAAAGTGCAGCACCTCGCACTTTTCCGGATTAAATTCCATTTGCCACTGTTCCGCCCATCTGACCAACCCATCTATATCGTCCTGCAGACTGAGGCTACCCTCCTCGCTATTTACTACCCTACCAATTTTTGTATCATCCGCAAACTTACTGATCATACCTTTTACATTCATATCCAAGTCGTTAATGTAGACCACAAACAGCAAGGGACCCAGCACCGATCCCTGTGGTACCCCACTGGCCACAGGCTTCCAGTCACAAAATCAACCTTCGACCATCACCCTCTGCCTTCTGCCACTAAGCCAATTTTGGATCCAATGTGCCAAGGCACCCTGGATTCCATGGGCTCTTACCTTCTTGACCAGTCTCCTGTGCGGGACTTTATCGAAGGCCTTACTGAAGTCCATGTAGACCACATCCACTGCGTTACCCTCATCCACACACCTAGTCACCCCCTCAAAAAATTCAATCAAATTAGTCAGACATGATCTTCCCTTGACAAAGCCATGTTGGCTAACCCTGATTAATCCTTGCCTCTCCAAGTGGAGACTAATTTTGTCCCTCAGAATTTTTTCCAATAATTTTCCTACCACTGATACTCTAGGACTCGAGCCCCATAATCCAGGCCCACACTCCCCGGTGCCAGTACTGAGGGAGCGCTGCACTGTCGGAGGTAGATGTATATACTCCAGGAATTGAGCTCCATAATCCAGGCCCACACTACCCGGTGCCAGTACTGAGGGAGCGCTGCACTGTCGGAGGTAGATGTATATACTCCAGGAATTGAGCTCCATAATCCAGGCCCATACTCCCCGGTGCCAGTACTGAGGGAGTGCTGCGCTGTCGGAGGTAAATGTATTTCCTCTAGGACTCGAGCTCCATAATCCAGGCCCACACTCCCCGGTGCCAGTACTGAGGGAGTGCTGCACTGTCGGAGGTAGATGTATATACTCGAGGACTCGAGCTCCATAATCCAGGCCCACACTCCTCGGTGCCAGTACTGAGGGAGCGCGGCACTGTCGGAGGTAGATCTATATACTCTGGTAATGCGGGACCAGGAGAACATGAGGTGTCGTCAAGGAGAGTGATGGGTGGACTGAGGAGGGAGGCAGTGAAGAGGAGATTGAGAACTGAAATGTGATTGTTTTCCATTCTTCCGTAGGCAGTACATCCCCAGGAACCTGTGCCCAACACCCGCGTACCATCACCAAGTCCCCTCACCACACTCCGATTCAGTGGAATTCTACCAGAGGCTATCGACGGAGACTCTCTTTTTTATCTTCTACTATTTAGAGGTAGGGCCGATCAAGGATCACTCAGAGAAGATGTCCTTTGGAGACAAGATATGACAAAGTCTTTACAGCACAGCAACGGGCCATTCGGCCCCTCGAGCCTGCTCAGAATGCTGAGGTACAGAGGGATCTGGGGGGTCCTTGTACATGAATCACAAAAAGTTAGCATGCAGGTAGAGCAAGTAATGAGAAAGGCAGATGGAACGCTGGCCTTTATTGCAAAGGGAATGGAGTATAAAAGTAGGGAAGTCCTGTTACAACTGCACAGGGCGTTGGTGAGACCACACCTGGAGTACTGCGTACAGTTTTGGTCTCCTTATTTAAGGAAGGATATACTTGCATTGGAGGCAGTTCAGAGAAGGTTCACGAGGTTGATTCCGGAGATGAAGGGGTTGTCTTATGAGGAAAGGTTGAGCAGGCTGGGCCTATACTCACTGGAGTTTAGAAGAATGAGAGGTGATCTTATTGAAACATATAAGATTCTGAAGGGGCTTGACAAGGTAGATGCTGAGAGGTTGTTTCCCCTCGTGGGGGAATCTAGAACTAGGGGGCATAATTTCAGAATAAAGGGGCACCCTTTTAGAACTGAGATGAGGAGGAATTTCTTCTCTCAGAGGGTCGTGAATCTTTGGAATTCTCTTCCCCAGCGAGCTGTGGAGGCTGGGTCATTGAATATATTCAAGGTGGAGATAGACAGATTTTTGAACTATAAGGGAGTCAAGGGGTATGGGGAGCGGGCAGGGAAGTGGAGTTGAGGCCAAGATCAGATCAGCCATGATCTTATTGAATGGCGGAGCAGGCTCGAGGGGCCAAATGACCGACTCCTGCTCCTACGTCTTGTTATTAATAAGATCATGGCTGATCTTCGACCTCAACTCCACTTTCCCGCCCGATCCCCATATCCCTCGATTCCCCGAGAGTCCAAAAATCTATCGATCTCAGCCTTGAATATACTCAACGACTGAGCCTCCACAGCCCTCTGGGGCAGAGAATTCCAAAGATTCACCGCCCTCTGAGTGAAGAAATTCCTCCTCATCTCAGTCCTAAATGGCCGACCCCTTATCCTGAGACTGTGACCCCTGGTTCTAGACTCTCCAGCCAGGGGGAAACAGCCTCTCAGCATCTACCCTGTCAATCCCCCTCAGAATCTTATACCTTTCAATGAGATCACCTCTCATTCTTCTAAACTCCAGAAAGTATCGGCCCAATCTCCTCAATCTCTCCTCATAGGACAGCCCTCTCATCCCAGGGATCAATCTGGTGAACCTTCGTTGCACCGCCTCTAAGGCCAGTATGGCCTTCCTCAGGTAAGGGTCCACATGAGCCTCCTCCCACCTCTACGAGTTGTTGTGATCTGGAACGCGCTGCCTAAAAGGGCGGTGGAAGCAGATTCAATCGTAACTTTCAAAAGGGGAATCGGAGAAATACTTGAAGGGGAAAAATTTGCAGGGCTGTGGGGAAAGAGCGAGGGGGAGTGGGACTAATCGGAGAGCTCGACCAAAGAGCCGGCACAGGCACGATGGGCCGAATGGCCTCCTTAAGAACATAAGACGTAGGAGCAGGTCATTTGGGCCCTCGAGCCTGCTCCGCTATTCAATGAGATCACGGCTGATCTAATCTTGGCCTCAACTCCACTTCCCTGCCCGCTCCCCATAACCCTTGACTCCCTTATCGTTCAACAATCTGTCTATCTCCACCTTGAATATATTCACTGACCCAGCCTCCACAGCTCTCTGGGGAAGAGAATTCCAAACATTCACGACCCTCTGAGAGAAGAAATTCCTCCTCATTTCCGATTGAAATGGGTGACCCCTTATTCTGAAATTATGCCCCCTAGTTCTAGATTCCCCCACGAGGGGAAACATCCTCTCTGCATCTACCCTGTCAAGCCCCTTCAGAATCTTATATGTTTCAATAAGATCACCTCTCATTTTTCTATGAGTATAGGCCCAACCTGCTCAACCTTTCTTCATAAGACAACCCCTTCATCTCAGGAATCAGCCTAGTGAACCTTCTCTGAACTGCCTCCAATGCAAGTATATCCTTCCTTAGATAAGGAGACCAAAACTGTACGCAGCACTCCAGGTGTGGTCTCACCAACGCCCTGTACAGTTGTAACAGGACTTTCCTACTTTTATACTCCATTCCCTTTGCAATAAAGGCCAACACTCCATTAGCCTTCCTAATTACTTGCTGTACCTGCATGCTAATTTTTGTGTTTCATGTACAAGGACCCCCAGATCCCTCTGTACCACAGCATTTTGTAATCTCTCCCCATTTAAATAATCATTTGCTTTTTTATTTTTCCTACCAAAGTGGATAACCTCGCATTTTCCCACATTAAACTCCATCTGCCAGATTTTTGCCCACTCACTTAGCCTGTCTATATCCCTTTGGAGACTCTTTGCATCCTCCACACAATTTGCTTTCCCACCTATCTTTGTATCATCAGCAAATTTGGCTACATTACACTCAGTCCCTTCATCCAAGTCATTAATATAGATCTGTGCTGTATCATTTCATAAGCTGCAGCTCTTTGTAAACTGCTGAGGTCACCTGGAGTGCAATGGTAATTAATTGTAAATTTTAGGCTGCGGGGTAAGTAATAAAGAAAGACTTGCATTTCTATAGCGCCTTTCACAACCTCAGGACGTCCCAATGCGCTTCACAGCCAATGAAGGACTTTTGAAGTGTGGTCACTGTTGGAATGTAGGAAACCTGGCAGCCAATTTGCGCTCAGCAAGGTCCCACGAACAGCAATGTGATAATGACTACATAATCTGCTTTTTAGTGATGTTGGTTTAGGGATCAATATTGGCCCCAGGACAGTGGGGAGAACTCTCCTGCTCTTCTTCCAAATAGTGGCCCCGCTCTAACACACGCCCCCACCGCCCCCCACCCCAACCCTCTGCCTCCCATCTCACACCCTTTATTCACGGTCAGTCTCTGATACAACCCCATCTCACACCTGTTATTTATTGTCGGTCTCTGATCCACTCCCATCTCACACCCGTTATTGATAGCCGGTCTCTGATCCACTTCCATCTCACACCCGTTATTCATGGTTAATCTCTGATCCACTCCCATCTCACACCCGTTATTCATGGTTAATCTCTGATCCACTTCCATCTCACACCCGTTATTGATGGCCAGTCTCTGATCCAATCCCATCTCACACCTGTTATTCATGGTTAATCTCTGATCCGATCTAATTTCATGCCCGTTAGTCAGCGCCTCCCCCTCTGACACACTCTTTTCCCCCCACCACCCAAATACACTCCCCCCCCCCCCACCCCGCCGCCCAACACACTCAACAGGGACGTGACAGCGAGAGAGACCGAGATTGGATTGAGCTGAGTGACGTATCTTGGGGTTGGGTGCTCTTGTGATCAACTGGATTTGTCTCTGCTTATCATCCCGTCTCTCACCTAGAGGCGCTGCAGTTAATCCAATTCAATCCAGTCCTGGTATGAGAGCGTTTTCCGATGAAGAGAGAGGAATCAAGGGATATGGGGATCGGGCGGGGAAGTGGAGTTGAGGTAGAAGACCAGCCATGATCTTATTGAATGGCGGAGCAGGCTCGAGGGGCCGAATGGTCGACTCCTGCTCCTAATTTTTATGCTCTTATGTTATTCATGGCCAGTCTCTGATCCACTTCCATCTCACACCCGTTATTGATGGCCAGTCTCTGATCCACTCCCATCTCACACCCGTTATTGATGGCCAGTCTCTGATCCACTTCCATCTCACACCCGTTATTGATGGTCAGTCTCTGATCCACTCCCATCTCACACCCGTTAGTCATGGTTAATCTCTGATCCACTTCCATCTCATGGCCTACTCCTGCCTCTAATGCTCTTAAGAGTGCATGAAGATGCCGATACCTTGCCAGACTATTATCCGGCCTGCAAAATCCTGGTGGGGCGAAGGGAGGGGGAGCAAACTGAAGGTTAATCTTCGGCTGTCAGTATTTCCTGTTTGCAGGAGGCTAATTTGGGGTGTGGGGTAAAGGGGAGCGAGTCAGACATGCAGTGGGGGGCGAAGTGCCTTATCTCAGTTGATCAAGATGGCCGTCGTGCGTGACTCCCGTGGGGATTGGTGCCTCGCTCAGCGGGCAGCACCCTCCCCTCTGAGTCAGAAGGTTGTGGGTTCAAGTCCCGCTCCAGAGACTTGAGCCCCAGAATCCAGGCCCACACTCCCCGGTGCCAGTACTAAGGGAGCGCTGCACTGTCGGAGGTAGATGCATATACTCCAGGACTTGAGCCCCATAATCCAGGCCCACACTCCCCGGTGCCAGTATTGAGGGAGCGCTGCACTGTCGGAGGTAGATGTATATACTCTAGGACTCGAGCCCCATAATCCAGGCCCACACTCCCCGGTGCCAGTACTGAGGGAGTGCTGCACTGTCGGAGGTAGATGTATATACTCTAGGACTCGAGCCCCATAATCCAGGCCCACACTCCCCGGTGCCAGTATTGAGGGAGCGCTGCACTGTCGGAGGTAGATGTATATACTCTAGGACTCGAGCCCCATAATCCAGGCCCACACTCCCCGGTGCCAGTACTGAGGGAGCGCTGCACTGTCGGAGGTAGATGTATATACTCCAGGACTGGAGCCCCATAATCCAGGCCCACACTCCCCGGTGCCAGTACTGAGGGAGCGCTGCACTGTCGGAGGTAGATGTATATACTCTAGGACTCGAGCCCCATAATCCAGGCCCACACTCCCCGGTGCCAGTACTGAGGGAGCGCTGCACTGTCGGAGGTAGATGTATATACTCTAGGACTCGAGCCCCATAATCCAGGCCCACACTCCCCAGTGCCAGTACTGAGGGAGCGCTGCACTGTCGGAGGTAGATGTATATACTCTAGGACTCGAGCCCCATAATCCAGGCCCACACTGCCCGGTGCCAGTACTGAGGGAGCGCTGCACTGTCGGAGGTAGATGTATATACTCTAGGACTCGAGGCCCACACTCCCCGGTGCCAGTACTGAGGGAGCGCTGCACTGTCGGAGGTAGATGTATATACTCTAGGACTCGAGCTCCATAATCCAGGCCCACACTCCCCAGTGCCAGTACTGAGGGAGTGCTGCACTGTCGGAGATGCCGACTTTCGGATGAGACGTTAAACCGAGGGCTCCGTCTGCCCTCTCAGGTGGACGTAAAAGATCCCACGGCCACTATTGGAAGAAGAGCAGGGGGGAGTTCTCCCCGGTGTCCTGAGGCCAATATTTATCTCTCAATCAACATCACTAAAATCAGATAATCTGGTCATTGTCACATTGCTGTTTGTGGGAGCTTGCTGTGCGCAAATTGACTGCTGCGTTTCACACGTTACAACAGCGACGACACTTCGAAAAGTACTTCATTGGCTGTGAATCGCTTTGGGACGTCCTGAGGTGGTGAAAGGCGCTGGAGAAATGCGAGTCTCTCTCTTCTCTCTCTTTATTGACTCCCGCTCACTCTGGGCTCTCTGTCTCTCCCCCTGCAGGGGACCAAAGCTCAGTATCTGGCAGCGAAGGCCTTGAAGAAACAATCCTGGCGGTTTCACACAAAGTACATGATGTGGTTCCAGCGTCACGAGGAGCCCAAGACCATCACGGATGAGTTCGAGCAGGTACAGAACGGGTTAGATACAGAGTAAAGCTCCCTCTACACTGTCCCATCAAACACTCCCAGGGCAGGTACAGCACGGGTTAGATACAGAGTAAAGCTCCCTCTACACTGTCCCATCAAACACTCCCAGGGCAGGAACAGCACGGGGTTAGATACAGAGTAAAGCTCCCTCTACACTGTCCCATCAAACACTCCCAGGGCAGGTACAGCACGGGGTTAGATACAGAGTAAAGCTCCCTCTACACTGTCCCATCAAACACTCACAGGGCAGGTACAGCACGGGTTAGATACAGAGTAAAGCTCCCTCTACACTGTCCCATCAAACACTCCCAGGACAGGAACAGCACGGGGTTAGATACAGAGTAAAGCTCCCTCTACACTGTCCCATCAAACACTCCCAGGGCAGGTACAGCACGGGGTTAGAAAAGAGTAAAGCTCCCTCGACACTGTCCCATCAAACACTCCCAGGGCAGGAATAGCACGGGTTAGATACAGAGTAAAACTCCCTCTACACTGTCCCATCAAACACTCCCAGGGCAGGAACAGCACGGGTTAGATACAGAGTAAAGCTCCCTCGACACTGTCCCATCAAACACTCCCAGGGAAGGTCCACCACGGGTTAGATACAGAGTAAAGCTCCCTCTAAACTGTCCCATCAAACACTCACAGGGCAGGTACAGCACGGTGTTAGATACAGAGTAAAGCTCCCTCTACACTGTCCCATCAAACACACCCAGGGCAGCTACAGCATGCGTTAGATACAGAGTAAAGCTCCCTCTACACTGTCCCATCAAACACTCCCAGGACAGGTACAGCACAGGGTTAGATACAGAGTAAAGCTCCCTCTACACTGTCCCATCAAACACTCCCAGGGCAGGAATAGCACGGGTTAGATACAGAGTAAAGCTCCCTCTACACTGTCCCATCAAACACTCCCAGGGCAGGAACAGCACGGGGTTAGATACAGAGTAAAGCTCCCTCTACACTGTCCCATCAAACACTCCCAGGGCAGGTGCAGCACGGGTTAGATACAGAGTAAAACTCCCTCTACACTGTCCCATCAAACACTCCCAGGACAGGTACAGCACAGGGTTAGATACAGAGTAAAGCTCCCTCTACACTGTCCCATCAAACACTCCCAGGGCAGGAATAGCACGGGGTTAGATACAGAGTAAAGCTCCCTCTACACTGTCCCATCAAACACTCCCAGGGCAGGAACAGCACGGGGTTAGATACAGAGTAAAGCTCCCTCTACACTGTCCCATCAATCACTCCCAGGGCAGGTACAGCACGGGTTAGATACAGAGTAAAGCTCCCTCTACACTGTCCCATCAAACACTCTCAGGGCAGGTACAGCACGGGTTAGATACAGAGTAAAGCTCCCTCTACACTGTCCCATCAAACACTCCCAGGGCAGGTGCAGCACGGGTTAGATACAGAGTAAAACTCCCTCTACACTGTCCCATCAAACACTCCCAGGGCAGGTATAGCACGGGGATAGATACAGAGTAAAGCTCCCTCTGCACTGCCCCATCAAACACTCCCAGGGCAGGTACAGCACGGGGTTAGATACAGAGTGAAGCTCCCTCTACACTGTCCCATCAAACACTCCTAGGGCAGGTCCAGCACGGGTTAGATACAGAGTAAAGCTCCCTCTACACTGTCCCATCAAACACTCCCAGGGCAGGTACAGCACGGGTTAGATACAGAGTAAAGCTCCCTCTACACTGTCCCATCAAACACGCCCAGGGCAGGTACAGCACGGGTTAGATACAGAGTAAAGCTCCCTCTACACTGTCCCATCAAACACGCCCAGGGCAGGTACAGCACGGGGTTAGATACAGAGTAAAGCTCCCTCTACACTGTCCCATCAAACACGCCCAGGGCAGGTACAGCACGGGTTAGATACAGAGTAAAGCTCCCTCTACGCTGTCCCATCAAACACTCCCAGGGCAGATACAGCACGGGTTCGATACAGAGTAAAGCTCCCTCGACACGGTCTCATCAAACACTCCCAGGGCAGGTACAGCACGGGGTTAGATACAGAGTAAAGCTCCCTCTACACTGTCCCATCAAACACTCCCAGGGCAGGTACAGCACGGGGTTAGATACACAGTAAAGCTCCCTCGACACTGTCCCATCAAACATACCCAGGGCAGGTACAGCACGGGTTAGATACAGAGTAAAGCTCCCTCTACACTGTCCCATCAAACACTCCCAGGGCAGGTACAGCACGGGGTTAGATACAGAGTAAAGCTCCCTCTACACTGTCCCATCAAACACTCCCAGGGCAGGTGCAGCACGGGTTAGATACAGAGTAAAACTCCCTCTACACTCTCCCATCAAACACTCCCAGGGCAGGTACAGCACGGGTTAGATACAGAGTAAAGCTCCCTCTACACTGTCCCATCAAACACGCCCAGGGCAGGTACAGCACGGGTGAGATACAGAGTAAAGCTCCCTCTACACTGTCCCATCAAACACTCCCAGGGCAGGTACAGCACGGGGTTAGATACAGAGTAAAGCTCCCTCTACACTGTCCCATCAAACACTCTCAGGGCAGGTACAGCACGGGTTAGATACAGAGTAAAGCTCCCTCTGCACTGTCCCATCAAACACTCCCAGGGCAGGTGCAGCACGGGTTAGATACAGAGTAAAACTCCCTCTACACTGTCCCATCAAACACTCCCAGGGCAGGTACAGCACGGGGTGAGATACAGAGTAAAGCTCCCTCTACACTGCCCCATCAAACACTCCCAGGGCAGGTACAGCACGGGGTTAGATACAGAGTGAAGCTCCCTCTACACTGTCCCATCAAACACTCCCAGGGAAGGTCCACCACGGGTTAGATACAGAGTAAAGCTCCCTCTACACTGTCCCATCAAACACTCCCAGGGCAGGTACAGCACGAGGTTAGATACAGAGTAAAGCTCCCTCTGCACTGTCCCATCAAACACTCCCAGGGCAGGTACAGCACGGGTTAGATACAGAGTAAAGCTCCCTCTACACTGTCCCATCAAACACGCCCAGGGCAGGTACAGCACGGGTTAGATACAGAGTAAAGCTCCCTCTACACTGTCCCATCAAGCACTCCCAGGGCAGGTACAGCACGGGGTTAGACACAGACTAAAGCTCCCTCTACACTGTCCCATCAAACGCTCCCAGGGCAGGTCCAGCACAGGTTAGATACAGAGTAAAGCTCCCTCTACACTGTCCCATCAAACGCTCCCAGGGCAGGTACAGCACGGTGTTCGATACAGAGCAAAGCTCCCTCTTCACTGTCCCATCAAACACTCCCAGGGCAGCTACAGCATGGGTTAGATACAGAGTAAAGCTCCCTCTACACTGTCCCATCAAACACTCACAGGGCAGGTACAGCACGGTGTTAGATACAGAGTAAAGCTCCCTCTACACTGTCCCATCAAACACTCCCAGGGCAGGTACAGCACGGGGTTAGATACAGAGTAAATCTCCCTCTACACTGTCCCATCAAACACTCCCAGGGCAGGAATAGCACGGGTTAGATACAGAGTAAAACTCCCTCTACACTGTCCCATCAAACACTCCCAGGGCAGGAACAGCACGGGGTTGGATACAGAGTAAAGCTCCCTCTACACTGTCCCATCAAACACTCCCAGGGCAGGTACAGCACGGGGTTAGATACAGAGTAAAGCTCCCTCAACACTGTCCCATCAAACACTCCCAGGGCAGGTACAGCACGGTGTTAGATACAGAGTAAAGCTCCCTCTCCACTGTCCCATCAAACACTCCCAGGGCAGCTACAGCATGGGTTAGATACAGAGTAAAGCTCCCTCTACACTGTCCCATCAAACACTCCCAGGGCAGGAATAGCACGGGTTAGATACAGAGTAAAACTCCCTCTACACTGTCCCATCAAACACTCCCAGGGCAGGAACAGCACGGGGTTAGATGCAGAATAAAGCTCCCTCTACACTGTCCCATCAAACACTCCCAGGGCAGGTGCAGCACGGGGTTAGATACAGAGTAAAGCTCCCTCTACACTGTCCCATCAAACACTCACAGGGCAGGTACAGCACGGTGTTAGATACAGAGTAAAGCTCCCTCTACACTGTCCCATCAAACACTCCCAGGGCAGGAATAGCACAGGTTAGATACAGAGTAAAACTCCCTCTACACTGTCCCATCAAACACTCCCAGGGCAGGAACAGCACGGGGTTAGATACAGAGTAAAGCTACCTCTACACTGTCCCATCAAACACTCCCAGGGCAGGTGCAACACGGGGTTAGATACAGAGTAAAGCTCCCTCTACACTGTCCCATCAAACACTCACAGGGCAGGTACAGCACGGTGTTAGATACAGAGTAAAGCTCCCTCTACACTGTCCCATCAAACACTCCCAGGGCAGCTACAGCATGGGTTAGATACAGAGTAAAGCTCCCTCTACACTGTCCCATCAAACACTCCCAGGGCAGGTACAGCACGGGGTTAGATACAGAGTAAATCTCCCTCTACACTGTCCCATCAAACACTCCCACGGCAGGTACTGCACGGGTTTGATACAGAGTAAAGCTCCCTCTACACTGTCCCATCAAACACTCCCACGGCAGCTACAGCACGGGGTTAGATACAGAGTAAAGCTCCCTCTACACTGTCCCATCAAACACTCCCAGGACAGGAACAGCACGGGGTTAGATACAGAGTAAAACTCCCTCGACACTGTCCCATCAAACACTCCCAGGGAAGGTCCACCACGGGTTAGATACAGAGTAAAGCTCCCTCTAAACTGTCCCATCAAACACTCACAGGGCAGGTACAGCACGGTGTTAGATACAGAGTAAAGCTCCCTCTACACTGTCCCATCAAACACACCCAGGGCAGCTACAGCATGCGTTCGATACAGAGTAAAGCTCCCTCTACACTGTCCCATCAAACACTCCCAGGACAGGTACAGCACGGGGTTAGATACAGAGTAAATCTCCCTCCACACTGTCCCATCAAACACTCCCACGGCAGGTACTGCACGGGTTAGATACAGAGTAAAGCTCCCTCTACACTGTCCCATCAAACACTCCCAGGGCAAGTACAGCACGGGTTAGATACAGAGTAAAGCTCCCTCTACACTGTCCCATCAAACAGTCCCAGGGCAGGTGCAGCACGGGGTTAGATACAGAGTAAAGCTCCCTCTACACTGTTCCATCAAACACTCACAGGGCAGGTACAGCACGGTGTTAGATACAGAGTAAAGCTCCCTCTACACTGTCCCATCAAACACTCCCAGGGCAGCAACAGCATGGGTTAGATACAGAGTAAAGCTCCCTCTACACTGTCCCATCAAACACTCCCAGGGCAGGAACAGCACGGTGTTAGATACAGAGTAAAGCTCCCTCTACACTGTCCCATCAAACACTCCCAGGGCAGGTACAGCACGGGGTTAGAAAAGAGTAAAGCTCCCTCACACTGTCCCATCAAACACTCCCAGGGCAGGAATAGCACGGGTTAGATACAGAGTAAAACTCCCTCTACACTGTCCCATCAAACACTCCCAGGGCAGGAACAGCACGGGGTTAGATACAGAGTAAAGCTCCCTCTACACTGTCCCATCAAACACTCCCAGGGCAGGTACAGCACGGGGTTAGATACAGAGTAAAGCTCCCTCTACACAGTCCCATCAAACACTCCCAGGGCAGGTACAGCACGGGTTAGATACAGAGTAAAGCTCCCTCTACACTGTCCCATCAAACACTCCCAGGGCAAGTGCAGCACGGGTTAGATACAGAGTAAACCTCCCTCTACACTGTCCCATCAAACACTCCCAGGGCAGGTCCACCACGGGTTAGATACAGAGTAAAGCTCCCTCTGCACTGTCCCATCAAACACTCCCAGGGCAGGTACAGCACGGTGTTAGATACAGAGTAAAGCTCCCTCTACACTGTCCCATCAAACACTCCCAGGGCAGGTACAGCACGGGTTAGATACAGAGTAAAGCTCCCTCTACACTGTCCCATCAAACACTCCCAGGGCAGGTACAGCACGGGTTAGATACAGAGTAAAGCTCCCTCTACACTGTCCCATCAAACACTCCCAGGGCAGGTACAGCACGGGTTAGATACAGAGTAAAGCTCCCTCTACACTGTCCCATCAAACACTCCCAGGGCAGGTACAGCACGGGTTAGATACAGAGTAAAGCTCCCTCTACACTGTCCCATCAAACACTCCCAGGGCAGGTACAGCACGGGTTAGATACAGAGTAAAGCTCCCTCTACACTGTCCCATCAAACACTCCCAGGGCAGGTACAGCACGGGTTAGATACAGAGTAAAGCTCCCTCTACACTGTCCCATCAAACACTCCCAGGGCAGGTACAGCACGGGTTAGATACAGAGTAAAGCTCCCTCTACACTGTCCCATCAAACACTCCCAGGGCAGGTACAGCACGGGTTAGATACAGAGTAAAGCTCCCTCTACACTGTCCCATCAAACACTCCCAGGGCAGGTACAGCACGGGTTAGATACAGAGTAAAGCTCCCTCTACACTGTCCCATCAAACACTCCCAGGGCAGGTACAGCACGGGTTAGATACAGAGTAAAGCTCCCTCTACACTGTCCCATCAAACACTCCCAGGGCAGGTACAGCACGGGTTAGATACAGAGTAAAGCTCCCTCTACACTGTCCCATCAAACACTCCCAGGGCAGGTACAGCACGGGTTAGATACAGAGTAAAGCTCCCTCTACACTGTCCCATCAAACACTCCCAGGGCAGGTACAGCACGGGTTAGATACAGAGTAAAGCTCCCTCTACACTGTCCCATCAAACACTCCCAGGGCAGGTACAGCACGGGTTAGATACAGAGTAAAGCTCCCTCTACACTGTCCCATCAAACACTCCCAGGGCAGGTACAGCACGGGTTAGATACAGAGTAAAGCTCCCTCTACACTGTCCCATCAAACACTCCCAGGGCAGGTACAGCACGGGTTAGATACAGAGTAAAGCTCCCTCTACACTGTCCCATCAAACACTCCCAGGGCAGGTACAGCACGGGTTAGATACAGAGTAAAGCTCCCTCTACACTGTCCCATCAAACACTCCCAGGGCAGGTACAGCACGGGTTAGATACAGAGTAAAGCTCCCTCTACACTGTCCCATCAAACACTCCCAGGGCAGGTACAGCACGGGTTAGATACAGAGTAAAGCTCCCTCTACACTGTCCCATCAAACACTCCCAGGGCAGGTACAGCACGGGTTAGATACAGAGTAAAGCTCCCTCTACACTGTCCCATCAAACACTCCCAGGGCAGGTACAGCACGGGTTAGATACAGAGTAAAGCTCCCTCTACACTGTCCCATCAAACACTCCCAGGGCAGGTACAGCACGGGTTAGATACAGAGTAAAGCTCCCTCTACACTGTCCCATCAAACACTCCCAGGGCAGGTACAGCACGGGTTAGATACAGAGTAAAGCTCCCTCTACACTGTCCCATCAAACACTCCCAGGGCAGGTACAGCACGGGTTAGATACAGAGTAAAGCTCCCTCTACACTGTCCCATCAAACACTCCCAGGGCAGGTACAGCACGGGTTAGATACAGAGTAAAGCTCCCTCTACACTGTCCCATCAAACACTCCCAGGGCAGGTACAGCACGGGTTAGATACAGAGTAAAGCTCCCTCTACACTGTCCCATCAAACACTCCCAGGGCAGGTACAGCACGGGTTAGATACAGAGTAAAGCTCCCTCTACACTGTCCCATCAAACACTCCCAGGGCAGGTACAGCACGGGTTAGATACAGAGTAAAGCTCCCTCTACACTGTCCCATCAAACACTCCCAGGGCAGGTACAGCACGGGTTAGATACAGAGTAAAGCTCCCTCTACACTGTCCCATCAAACACTCCCAGGGCAGGTACAGCACGGGTTAGATACAGAGTAAAGCTCCCTCTACACTGTCCCATCAAACACTCCCAGGGCAGGTACAGCACGGGTTAGATACAGAGTAAAGCTCCCTCTACACTGTCCCATCAAACACTCCCAGGGCAGGTACAGCACGGGTTAGATACAGAGTAAAGCTCCCTCTACACTGTCCCATCAAACACTCCCAGGGCAGGTACAGCACGGGTTAGATACAGAGTAAAGCTCCCTCTACACTGTCCCATCAAACACTCCCAGGGCAGGTACAGCACGGGTTAGATACAGAGTAAAGCTCCCTCTACACTGTCCCATCAAACACTCCCAGGGCAGGTACAGCACGGGTTAGATACAGAGTAAAGCTCCCTCTACACTGTCCCATCAAACACTCCCAGGGCAGGTACAGCACGGGTTAGATACAGAGTAAAGCTCCCTCTACACTGTCCCATCAAACACTCCCAGGGCAGGTACAGCACGGGTTAGATACAGAGTAAAGCTCCCTCTACACTGTCCCATCAAACACTCCCAGGGCAGGTACAGCACGGGTTAGATACAGAGTAAAGCTCCCTCTACACTGTCCCATCAAACACTCCCAGGGCAGGTACAGCACGGGTTAGATACAGAGTAAAGCTCCCTCTACACTGTCCCATCAAACACTCCCAGGGCAGGTACAGCACGGGTTAGATACAGAGTAAAGCTCCCTCTACACTGTCCCATCAAACACTCCCAGGGCAGGTACAGCACGGGTTAGATACAGAGTAAAGCTCCCTCTACACTGTCCCATCAAACACTCCCAGGGCAGGTACAGCACGGGTTAGATACAGAGTAAAGCTCCCTCTACACTGTCCCATCAAACACTCCCAGGGCAGGTACAGCACGGGTTAGATACAGAGTAAAGCTCCCTCTACACTGTCCCATCAAACACTCCCAGGGCAGGTACAGCACGGGTTAGATACAGAGTAAAGCTCCCTCTACACTGTCCCATCAAACACTCCCAGGGCAGGTACAGCACGGGTTAGATACAGAGTAAAGCTCCCTCTACACTGTCCCATCAAACACTCCCAGGGCAGGTACAGCACGGGTTAGATACAGAGTAAAGCTCCCTCTACACTGTCCCATCAAACACTCCCAGGGCAGGTACAGCACGGGTTAGATACAGAGTAAAGCTCCCTCTACACTGTCCCATCAAACACTCCCAGGGCAGGTACAGCACGGGTTAGATACAGAGTAAAGCTCCCTCTACACTGTCCCATCAAACACTCCCAGGGCAGGTACAGCACGGGTTAGATACAGAGTAAAGCTCCCTCTACACTGTCCCATCAAACACTCCCAGGGCAGGTACAGCACGGGTTAGATACAGAGTAAAGCTCCCTCTACACTGTCCCATCAAACACTCCCAGGGCAGGTACAGCACGGGTTAGATACAGAGTAAAGCTCCCTCTACACTGTCCCATCAAACACTCCCAGGGCAGGTACAGCACGGGTTAGATACAGAGTAAAGCTCCCTCTACACTGTCCCATCAAACACTCCCAGGGCAGGTACAGCACGGGTTAGATACAGAGTAAAGCTCCCTCTACACTGTCCCATCAAACACTCCCAGGGCAGGTACAGCACGGGTTAGATACAGAGTAAAGCTCCCTCTACACTGTCCCATCAAACACTCCCAGGGCAGGTACAGCACGGGTTAGATACAGAGTAAAGCTCCCTCTACACTGTCCCATCAAACACTCCCAGGGCAGGTACAGCACGGGTTAGATACAGAGTAAAGCTCCCTCTACACTGTCCCATCAAACACTCCCAGGGCAGGTACAGCACGGGTTAGATACAGAGTAAAGCTCCCTCTACACTGTCCCATCAAACACTCCCAGGGCAGGTACAGCACGGGTTAGATACAGAGTAAAGCTCCCTCTACACTGTCCCATCAAACACTCCCAGGGCAGGTACAGCACGGGTTAGATACAGAGTAAAGCTCCCTCTACACTGTCCCATCAAACACTCCCAGGGCAGGTACAGCACGGGTTAGATACAGAGTAAAGCTCCCTCTACACTGTCCCATCAAACACTCCCAGGGCAGGTACAGCACGGGTTAGATACAGAGTAAAGCTCCCTCTACACTGTCCCATCAAACACTCCCAGGGCAGGTACAGCACGGGTTAGATACAGAGTAAAGCTCCCTCTACACTGTCCCATCAAACACTCCCAGGGCAGGTACAGCACGGGTTAGATACAGAGTAAAGCTCCCTCTACACTGTCCCATCAAACACTCCCAGGGCAGGTACAGCACGGGTTAGATACAGAGTAAAGCTCCCTCTACACTGTCCCATCAAACACTCCCAGGGCAGGTACAGCACGGGTTAGATACAGAGTAAAGCTCCCTCTACACTGTCCCATCAAACACTCCCAGGGCAGGTACAGCACGGGTTAGATACAGAGTAAAGCTCCCTCTACACTGTCCCATCAAACACTCCCAGGGCAGGTACAGCACGGGTTAGATACAGAGTAAAGCTCCCTCTACACTGTCCCATCAAACACTCCCAGGGCAGGTACAGCACGGGTTAGATACAGAGTAAAGCTCCCTCTACACTGTCCCATCAAACACTCCCAGGGCAGGTACAGCACGGGTTAGATACAGAGTAAAGCTCCCTCTACACTGTCCCATCAAACACTCCCAGGGCAGGTACAGCACGGGTTAGATACAGAGTAAAGCTCCCTCTACACTGTCCCATCAAACACTCCCAGGGCAGGTACAGCACGGGTTAGATACAGAGTAAAGCTCCCTCTACACTGTCCCATCAAACACTCCCAGGGCAGGTACAGCACGGGTTAGATACAGAGTAAAGCTCCCTCTACACTGTCCCATCAAACACTCCCAGGGCAGGTACAGCACGGGTTAGATACAGAGTAAAGCTCCCTCTACACTGTCCCATCAAACACTCCCAGGGCAGGTACAGCACGGGTTAGATACAGAGTAAAGCTCCCTCTACACTGTCCCATCAAACACTCCCAGGGCAGGTACAGCACGGGTTAGATACAGAGTAAAGCTCCCTCTACACTGTCCCATCAAACACTCCCAGGGCAGGTACAGCACGGGTTAGATACAGAGTAAAGCTCCCTCTACACTGTCCCATCAAACACTCCCAGGGCAGGTACAGCACGGGTTAGATACAGAGTAAAGCTCCCTCTACACTGTCCCATCAAACACTCCCAGGGCAGGTACAGCACGGGTTAGATACAGAGTAAAGCTCCCTCTACACTGTCCCATCAAACACTCCCAGGGCAGGTACAGCACGGGTTAGATACAGAGTAAAGCTCCCTCTACACTGTCCCATCAAACACTCCCAGGGCAGGTACAGCACGGGTTAGATACAGAGTAAAGCTCCCTCTACACTGTCCCATCAAACACTCCCAGGGCAGGTACAGCACGGGTTAGATACAGAGTAAAGCTCCCTCTACACTGTCCCATCAAACACTCCCAGGGCAGGTACAGCACGGGTTAGATACAGAGTAAAGCTCCCTCTACACTGTCCCATCAAACACTCCCAGGGCAGGTACAGCACGGGTTAGATACAGAGTAAAGCTCCCTCTACACTGTCCCATCAAACACTCCCAGGGCAGGTACAGCACGGGTTAGATACAGAGTAAAGCTCCCTCTACACTGTCCCATCAAACACTCCCAGGGCAGGTACAGCACGGGTTAGATACAGAGTAAAGCTCCCTCTACACTGTCCCATCAAACACTCCCAGGGCAGGTACAGCACGGGTTAGATACAGAGTAAAGCTCCCTCTACACTGTCCCATCAAACACTCCCAGGGCAGGTACAGCACGGGTTAGATACAGAGTAAAGCTCCCTCTACACTGTCCCATCAAACACTCCCAGGGCAGGTACAGCACGGGTTAGATACAGAGTAAAGCTCCCTCTACACTGTCCCATCAAACACTCCCAGGGCAGGTACAGCACGGGTTAGATACAGAGTAAAGCTCCCTCTACACTGTCCCATCAAACACTCCCAGGGCAGGTACAGCACGGGTTAGATACAGAGTAAAGCTCCCTCTACACTGTCCCATCAAACACTCCCAGGGCAGGTACAGCACGGGTTAGATACAGAGTAAAGCTCCCTCTACACTGTCCCATCAAACACTCCCAGGGCAGGTACAGCACGGGTTAGATACAGAGTAAAGCTCCCTCTACACTGTCCCATCAAACACTCCCAGGGCAGGTACAGCACGGGTTAGATACAGAGTAAAGCTCCCTCTACACTGTCCCATCAAACACTCCCAGGGCAGGTACAGCACGGGTTAGATACAGAGTAAAGCTCCCTCTACACTGTCCCATCAAACACTCCCAGGGCAGGTACAGCACGGGTTAGATACAGAGTAAAGCTCCCTCTACACTGTCCCATCAAACACTCCCAGGGCAGGTACAGCACGGGTTAGATACAGAGTAAAGCTCCCTCTACACTGTCCCATCAAACACTCCCAGGGCAGGTACAGCACGGGTTAGATACAGAGTAAAGCTCCCTCTACACTGTCCCATCAAACACTCCCAGGGCAGGTACAGCACGGGTTAGATACAGAGTAAAGCTCCCTCTACACTGTCCCATCAAACACTCCCAGGGCAGGTACAGCACGGGTTAGATACAGAGTAAAGCTCCCTCTACACTGTCCCATCAAACACTCCCAGGGCAGGTACAGCACGGGTTAGATACAGAGTAAAGCTCCCTCTACACTGTCCCATCAAACACTCCCAGGGCAGGTACAGCACGGGTTAGATACAGAGTAAAGCTCCCTCTACACTGTCCCATCAAACACTCCCAGGGCAGGTACAGCACGGGTTAGATACAGAGTAAAGCTCCCTCTACACTGTCCCATCAAACACTCCCAGGGCAGGTACAGCACGGGTTAGATACAGAGTAAAGCTCCCTCTACACTGTCCCATCAAACACTCCCAGGGCAGGTACAGCACGGGTTAGATACAGAGTAAAGCTCCCTCTACACTGTCCCATCAAACACTCCCAGGGCAGGTACAGCACGGGTTAGATACAGAGTAAAGCTCCCTCTACACTGTCCCATCAAACACTCCCAGGGCAGGTACAGCACGGGTTAGATACAGAGTAAAGCTCCCTCTACACTGTCCCATCAAACACTCCCAGGGCAGGTACAGCACGGGTTAGATACAGAGTAAAGCTCCCTCTACACTGTCCCATCAAACACTCCCAGGGCAGGTACAGCACGGGTTAGATACAGAGTAAAGCTCCCTCTACACTGTCCCATCAAACACTCCCAGGGCAGGTACAGCACGGGTTAGATACAGAGTAAAGCTCCCTCTACACTGTCCCATCAAACACTCCCAGGGCAGGTACAGCACGGGTTAGATACAGAGTAAAGCTCCCTCTACACTGTCCCATCAAACACTCCCAGGGCAGGTACAGCACGGGTTAGATACAGAGTAAAGCTCCCTCTACACTGTCCCATCAAACACTCCCAGGGCAGGTACAGCACGGGTTAGATACAGAGTAAAGCTCCCTCTACACTGTCCCATCAAACACTCCCAGGGCAGGTACAGCACGGGTTAGATACAGAGTAAAGCTCCCTCTACACTGTCCCATCAAACACTCCCAGGGCAGGTACAGCACGGGTTAGATACAGAGTAAAGCTCCCTCTACACTGTCCCATCAAACACTCCCAGGGCAGGTACAGCACGGGTTAGATACAGAGTAAAGCTCCCTCTACACTGTCCCATCAAACACTCCCAGGGCAGGTACAGCACGGGTTAGATACAGAGTAAAGCTCCCTCTACACTGTCCCATCAAACACTCCCAGGGCAGGTACAGCACGGGTTAGATACAGAGTAAAGCTCCCTCTACACTGTCCCATCAAACACTCCCAGGGCAGGTACAGCACGGGTTAGATACAGAGTAAAGCTCCCTCTACACTGTCCCATCAAACACTCCCAGGGCAGGTACAGCACGGGTTAGATACAGAGTAAAGCTCCCTCTACACTGTCCCATCAAACACTCCCAGGGCAGGTACAGCACGGGTTAGATACAGAGTAAAGCTCCCTCTACACTGTCCCATCAAACACTCCCAGGGCAGGTACAGCACGGGTTAGATACAGAGTAAAGCTCCCTCTACACTGTCCCATCAAACACTCCCAGGGCAGGTACAGCACGGGTTAGATACAGAGTAAAGCTCCCTCTACACTGTCCCATCAAACACTCCCAGGGCAGGTACAGCACGGGTTAGATACAGAGTAAAGCTCCCTCTACACTGTCCCATCAAACACTCCCAGGGCAGGTACAGCACGGGTTAGATACAGAGTAAAGCTCCCTCTACACTGTCCCATCAAACACTCCCAGGGCAGGTACAGCACGGGTTAGATACAGAGTAAAGCTCCCTCTACACTGTCCCATCAAACACTCCCAGGGCAGGTACAGCACGGGTTAGATACAGAGTAAAGCTCCCTCTACACTGTCCCATCAAACACTCCCAGGGCAGGTACAGCACGGGTTAGATACAGAGTAAAGCTCCCTCTACACTGTCCCATCAAACACTCCCAGGGCAGGTACAGCACGGGTTAGATACAGAGTAAAGCTCCCTCTACACTGTCCCATCAAACACTCCCAGGGCAGGTACAGCACGGGTTAGATACAGAGTAAAGCTCCCTCTACACTGTCCCATCAAACACTCCCAGGGCAGGTACAGCACGGGTTAGATACAGAGTAAAGCTCCCTCTACACTGTCCCATCAAACACTCCCAGGGCAGGTACAGCACGGGTTAGATACAGAGTAAAGCTCCCTCTACACTGTCCCATCAAACACTCCCAGGGCAGGTACAGCACGGGTTAGATACAGAGTAAAGCTCCCTCTACACTGTCCCATCAAACACTCCCAGGGCAGGTACAGCACGGGTTAGATACAGAGTAAAGCTCCCTCTACACTGTCCCATCAAACACTCCCAGGGCAGGTACAGCACGGGTTAGATACAGAGTAAAGCTCCCTCTACACTGTCCCATCAAACACTCCCAGGGCAGGTACAGCACGGGTTAGATACAGAGTAAAGCTCCCTCTACACTGTCCCATCAAACACTCCCAGGGCAGGTACAGCACGGGTTAGATACAGAGTAAAGCTCCCTCTACACTGTCCCATCAAACACTCCCAGGGCAGGTACAGCACGGGTTAGATACAGAGTAAAGCTCCCTCTACACTGTCCCATCAAACACTCCCAGGGCAGGTACAGCACGGGTTAGATACAGAGTAAAGCTCCCTCTACACTGTCCCATCAAACACTCCCAGGGCAGGTACAGCACGGGTTAGATACAGAGTAAAGCTCCCTCTACACTGTCCCATCAAACACTCCCAGGGCAGGTACAGCACGGGTTAGATACAGAGTAAAGCTCCCTCTACACTGTCCCATCAAACACTCCCAGGGCAGGTACAGCACGGGTTAGATACAGAGTAAAGCTCCCTCTACACTGTCCCATCAAACACTCCCAGGGCAGGTACAGCACGGGTTAGATACAGAGTAAAGCTCCCTCTACACTGTCCCATCAAACACTCCCAGGGCAGGTACAGCACGGGTTAGATACAGAGTAAAGCTCCCTCTACACTGTCCCATCAAACACTCCCAGGGCAGGTACAGCACGGGTTAGATACAGAGTAAAGCTCCCTCTACACTGTCCCATCAAACACTCCCAGGGCAGGTACAGCACGGGTTAGATACAGAGTAAAGCTCCCTCTACACTGTCCCATCAAACACTCCCAGGGCAGGTACAGCACGGGTTAGATACAGAGTAAAGCTCCCTCTACACTGTCCCATCAAACACTCCCAGGGCAGGTACAGCACGGGTTAGATACAGAGTAAAGCTCCCTCTACACTGTCCCATCAAACACTCCCAGGGCAGGTACAGCACGGGTTAGATACAGAGTAAAGCTCCCTCTACACTGTCCCATCAAACACTCCCAGGGCAGGTACAGCACGGGTTAGATACAGAGTAAAGCTCCCTCTACACTGTCCCATCAAACACTCCCAGGGCAGGTACAGCACGGGTTAGATACAGAGTAAAGCTCCCTCTACACTGTCCCATCAAACACTCCCAGGGCAGGTACAGCACGGGTTAGATACAGAGTAAAGCTCCCTCTACACTGTCCCATCAAACACTCCCAGGGCAGGTACAGCACGGGTTAGATACAGAGTAAAGCTCCCTCTACACTGTCCCATCAAACACTCCCAGGGCAGGTACAGCACGGGTTAGATACAGAGTAAAGCTCCCTCTACACTGTCCCATCAAACACTCCCAGGGCAGGTACAGCACGGGTTAGATACAGAGTAAAGCTCCCTCTACACTGTCCCATCAAACACTCCCAGGGCAGGTACAGCACGGGTTAGATACAGAGTAAAGCTCCCTCTACACTGTCCCATCAAACACTCCCAGGGCAGGTACAGCACGGGTTAGATACAGAGTAAAGCTCCCTCTACACTGTCCCATCAAACACTCCCAGGGCAGGTACAGCACGGGTTAGATACAGAGTAAAGCTCCCTCTACACTGTCCCATCAAACACTCCCAGGGCAGGTACAGCACGGGTTAGATACAGAGTAAAGCTCCCTCTACACTGTCCCATCAAACACTCCCAGGGCAGGTACAGCACGGGTTAGATACAGAGTAAAGCTCCCTCTACACTGTCCCATCAAACACTCCCAGGGCAGGTACAGCACGGGTTAGATACAGAGTAAAGCTCCCTCTACACTGTCCCATCAAACACTCCCAGGGCAGGTACAGCACGGGTTAGATACAGAGTAAAGCTCCCTCTACACTGTCCCATCAAACACTCCCAGGGCAGGTACAGCACGGGTTAGATACAGAGTAAAGCTCCCTCTACACTGTCCCATCAAACACTCCCAGGGCAGGTACAGCACGGGTTAGATACAGAGTAAAGCTCCCTCTACACTGTCCCATCAAACACTCCCAGGGCAGGTACAGCACGGGTTAGATACAGAGTAAAGCTCCCTCTACACTGTCCCATCAAACACTCCCAGGGCAGGTACAGCACGGGTTAGATACAGAGTAAAGCTCCCTCTACACTGTCCCATCAAACACTCCCAGGGCAGGTACAGCACGGGTTAGATACAGAGTAAAGCTCCCTCTACACTGTCCCATCAAACACTCCCAGGGCAGGTACAGCACGGGTTAGATACAGAGTAAAGCTCCCTCTACACTGTCCCATCAAACACTCCCAGGGCAGGTACAGCACGGGTTAGATACAGAGTAAAGCTCCCTCTACACTGTCCCATCAAACACTCCCAGGGCAGGTACAGCACGGGTTAGATACAGAGTAAAGCTCCCTCTACACTGTCCCATCAAACACTCCCAGGGCAGGTACAGCACGGGTTAGATACAGAGTAAAGCTCCCTCTACACTGTCCCATCAAACACTCCCAGGGCAGGTACAGCACGGGTTAGATACAGAGTAAAGCTCCCTCTACACTGTCCCATCAAACACTCCCAGGGCAGGTACAGCACGGGTTAGATACAGAGTAAAGCTCCCTCTACACTGTCCCATCAAACACTCCCAGGGCAGGTACAGCACGGGTTAGATACAGAGTAAAGCTCCCTCTACACTGTCCCATCAAACACTCCCAGGGCAGGTACAGCACGGGTTAGATACAGAGTAAAGCTCCCTCTACACTGTCCCATCAAACACTCCCAGGGCAGGTACAGCACGGGTTAGATACAGAGTAAAGCTCCCTCTACACTGTCCCATCAAACACTCCCAGGGCAGGTACAGCACGGGTTAGATACAGAGTAAAGCTCCCTCTACACTGTCCCATCAAACACTCCCAGGGCAGGTACAGCACGGGTTAGATACAGAGTAAAGCTCCCTCTACACTGTCCCATCAAACACTCCCAGGGCAGGTACAGCACGGGTTAGATACAGAGTAAAGCTCCCTCTACACTGTCCCATCAAACACTCCCAGGGCAGGTACAGCACGGGTTAGATACAGAGTAAAGCTCCCTCTACACTGTCCCATCAAACACTCCCAGGGCAGGTACAGCACGGGTTAGATACAGAGTAAAGCTCCCTCTACACTGTCCCATCAAACACTCCCAGGGCAGGTACAGCACGGGTTAGATACAGAGTAAAGCTCCCTCTACACTGTCCCATCAAACACTCCCAGGGCAGGTACAGCACGGGTTAGATACAGAGTAAAGCTCCCTCTACACTGTCCCATCAAACACTCCCAGGGCAGGTACAGCACGGGTTAGATACAGAGTAAAGCTCCCTCTACACTGTCCCATCAAACACTCCCAGGGCAGGTACAGCACGGGTTAGATACAGAGTAAAGCTCCCTCTACACTGTCCCATCAAACACTCCCAGGGCAGGTACAGCACGGGTTAGATACAGAGTAAAGCTCCCTCTACACTGTCCCATCAAACACTCCCAGGGCAGGTACAGCACGGGTTAGATACAGAGTAAAGCTCCCTCTACACTGTCCCATCAAACACTCCCAGGGCAGGTACAGCACGGGTTAGATACAGAGTAAAGCTCCCTCTACACTGTCCCATCAAACACTCCCAGGGCAGGTACAGCACGGGTTAGATACAGAGTAAAGCTCCCTCTACACTGTCCCATCAAACACTCCCAGGGCAGGTACAGCACGGGTTAGATACAGAGTAAAGCTCCCTCTACACTGTCCCATCAAACACTCCCAGGGCAGGTACAGCACGGGTTAGATACAGAGTAAAGCTCCCTCTACACTGTCCCATCAAACACTCCCAGGGCAGGTACAGCACGGGTTAGATACAGAGTAAAGCTCCCTCTACACTGTCCCATCAAACACTCCCAGGGCAGGTACAGCACGGGTTAGATACAGAGTAAAGCTCCCTCTACACTGTCCCATCAAACACTCCCAGGGCAGGTACAGCACGGGTTAGATACAGAGTAAAGCTCCCTCTACACTGTCCCATCAAACACTCCCAGGGCAGGTACAGCACGGGTTAGATACAGAGTAAAGCTCCCTCTACACTGTCCCATCAAACACTCCCAGGGCAGGTACAGCACGGGTTAGATACAGAGTAAAGCTCCCTCTACACTGTCCCATCAAACACTCCCAGGGCAGGTACAGCACGGGTTAGATACAGAGTAAAGCTCCCTCTACACTGTCCCATCAAACACTCCCAGGGCAGGTACAGCACGGGTTAGATACAGAGTAAAGCTCCCTCTACACTGTCCCATCAAACACTCCCAGGGCAGGTACAGCACGGGTTAGATACAGAGTAAAGCTCCCTCTACACTGTCCCATCAAACACTCCCAGGGCAGGTACAGCACGGGTTAGATACAGAGTAAAGCTCCCTCTACACTGTCCCATCAAACACTCCCAGGGCAGGTACAGCACGGGTTAGATACAGAGTAAAGCTCCCTCTACACTGTCCCATCAAACACTCCCAGGGCAGGTACAGCACGGGTTAGATACAGAGTAAAGCTCCCTCTACACTGTCCCATCAAACACTCCCAGGGCAGGTACAGCACGGGTTAGATACAGAGTAAAGCTCCCTCTACACTGTCCCATCAAACACTCCCAGGGCAGGTACAGCACGGGTTAGATACAGAGTAAAGCTCCCTCTACACTGTCCCATCAAACACTCCCAGGGCAGGTACAGCACGGGTTAGATACAGAGTAAAGCTCCCTCTACACTGTCCCATCAAACACTCCCAGGGCAGGTACAGCACGGGTTAGATACAGAGTAAAGCTCCCTCTACACTGTCCCATCAAACACTCCCAGGGCAGGTACAGCACGGGTTAGATACAGAGTAAAGCTCCCTCTACACTGTCCCATCAAACACTCCCAGGGCAGGTACAGCACGGGTTAGATACAGAGTAAAGCTCCCTCTACACTGTCCCATCAAACACTCCCAGGGCAGGTACAGCACGGGTTAGATACAGAGTAAAGCTCCCTCTACACTGTCCCATCAAACACTCCCAGGGCAGGTACAGCACGGGTTAGATACAGAGTAAAGCTCCCTCTACACTGTCCCATCAAACACTCCCAGGGCAGGTACAGCACGGGTTAGATACAGAGTAAAGCTCCCTCTACACTGTCCCATCAAACACTCCCAGGGCAGGTACAGCACGGGTTAGATACAGAGTAAAGCTCCCTCTACACTGTCCCATCAAACACTCCCAGGGCAGGTACAGCACGGGTTAGATACAGAGTAAAGCTCCCTCTACACTGTCCCATCAAACACTCCCAGGGCAGGTACAGCACGGGTTAGATACAGAGTAAAGCTCCCTCTACACTGTCCCATCAAACACTCCCAGGGCAGGTACAGCACGGGTTAGATACAGAGTAAAGCTCCCTCTACACTGTCCCATCAAACACTCCCAGGGCAGGTACAGCACGGGTTAGATACAGAGTAAAGCTCCCTCTACACTGTCCCATCAAACACTCCCAGGGCAGGTACAGCACGGGTTAGATACAGAGTAAAGCTCCCTCTACACTGTCCCATCAAACACTCCCAGGGCAGGTACAGCACGGGTTAGATACAGAGTAAAGCTCCCTCTACACTGTCCCATCAAACACTCCCAGGGCAGGTACAGCACGGGTTAGATACAGAGTAAAGCTCCCTCTACACTGTCCCATCAAACACTCCCAGGGCAGGTACAGCACGGGTTAGATACAGAGTAAAGCTCCCTCTACACTGTCCCATCAAACACTCCCAGGGCAGGTACAGCACGGGTTAGATACAGAGTAAAGCTCCCTCTACACTGTCCCATCAAACACTCCCAGGGCAGGTACAGCACGGGTTAGATACAGAGTAAAGCTCCCTCTACACTGTCCCATCAAACACTCCCAGGGCAGGTACAGCACGGGTTAGATACAGAGTAAAGCTCCCTCTACACTGTCCCATCAAACACTCCCAGGGCAGGTACAGCACGGGTTAGATACAGAGTAAAGCTCCCTCTACACTGTCCCATCAAACACTCCCAGGGCAGGTACAGCACGGGTTAGATACAGAGTAAAGCTCCCTCTACACTGTCCCATCAAACACTCCCAGGGCAGGTACAGCACGGGTTAGATACAGAGTAAAGCTCCCTCTACACTGTCCCATCAAACACTCCCAGGGCAGGTACAGCACGGGTTAGATACAGAGTAAAGCTCCCTCTACACTGTCCCATCAAACACTCCCAGGGCAGGTACAGCACGGGTTAGATACAGAGTAAAGCTCCCTCTACACTGTCCCATCAAACACTCCCAGGGCAGGTACAGCACGGGTTAGATACAGAGTAAAGCTCCCTCTACACTGTCCCATCAAACACTCCCAGGGCAGGTACAGCACGGGTTAGATACAGAGTAAAGCTCCCTCTACACTGTCCCATCAAACACTCCCAGGGCAGGTACAGCACGGGTTAGATACAGAGTAAAGCTCCCTCTACACTGTCCCATCAAACACTCCCAGGGCAGGTACAGCACGGGTTAGATACAGAGTAAAGCTCCCTCTACACTGTCCCATCAAACACTCCCAGGGCAGGTACAGCACGGGTTAGATACAGAGTAAAGCTCCCTCTACACTGTCCCATCAAACACTCCCAGGGCAGGTACAGCACGGGTTAGATACAGAGTAAAGCTCCCTCTACACTGTCCCATCAAACACTCCCAGGGCAGGTACAGCACGGGTTAGATACAGAGTAAAGCTCCCTCTACACTGTCCCATCAAACACTCCCAGGGCAGGTACAGCACGGGTTAGATACAGAGTAAAGCTCCCTCTACACTGTCCCATCAAACACTCCCAGGGCAGGTACAGCACGGGTTAGATACAGAGTAAAGCTCCCTCTACACTGTCCCATCAAACACTCCCAGGGCAGGTACAGCACGGGTTAGATACAGAGTAAAGCTCCCTCTACACTGTCCCATCAAACACTCCCAGGGCAGGTACAGCACGGGTTAGATACAGAGTAAAGCTCCCTCTACACTGTCCCATCAAACACTCCCAGGGCAGGTACAGCACGGGTTAGATACAGAGTAAAGCTCCCTCTACACTGTCCCATCAAACACTCCCAGGGCAGGTACAGCACGGGTTAGATACAGAGTAAAGCTCCCTCTACACTGTCCCATCAAACACTCCCAGGGCAGGTACAGCACGGGTTAGATACAGAGTAAAGCTCCCTCTACACTGTCCCATCAAACACTCCCAGGGCAGGTACAGCACGGGTTAGATACAGAGTAAAGCTCCCTCTACACTGTCCCATCAAACACTCCCAGGGCAGGTACAGCACGGGTTAGATACAGAGTAAAGCTCCCTCTACACTGTCCCATCAAACACTCCCAGGGCAGGTACAGCACGGGTTAGATACAGAGTAAAGCTCCCTCTACACTGTCCCATCAAACACTCCCAGGGCAGGTACAGCACGGGTTAGATACAGAGTAAAGCTCCCTCTACACTGTCCCATCAAACACTCCCAGGGCAGGTACAGCACGGGTTAGATACAGAGTAAAGCTCCCTCTACACTGTCCCATCAAACACTCCCAGGGCAGGTACAGCACGGGTTAGATACAGAGTAAAGCTCCCTCTACACTGTCCCATCAAACACTCCCAGGGCAGGTACAGCACGGGTTAGATACAGAGTAAAGCTCCCTCTACACTGTCCCATCAAACACTCCCAGGGCAGGTACAGCACGGGTTAGATACAGAGTAAAGCTCCCTCTACACTGTCCCATCAAACACTCCCAGGGCAGGTACAGCACGGGTTAGATACAGAGTAAAGCTCCCTCTACACTGTCCCATCAAACACTCCCAGGGCAGGTACAGCACGGGTTAGATACAGAGTAAAGCTCCCTCTACACTGTCCCATCAAACACTCCCAGGGCAGGTACAGCACGGGTTAGATACAGAGTAAAGCTCCCTCTACACTGTCCCATCAAACACTCCCAGGGCAGGTACAGCACGGGTTAGATACAGAGTAAAGCTCCCTCTACACTGTCCCATCAAACACTCCCAGGGCAGGTACAGCACGGGTTAGATACAGAGTAAAGCTCCCTCTACACTGTCCCATCAAACACTCCCAGGGCAGGTACAGCACGGGTTAGATACAGAGTAAAGCTCCCTCTACACTGTCCCATCAAACACTCCCAGGGCAGGTACAGCACGGGTTAGATACAGAGTAAAGCTCCCTCTACACTGTCCCATCAAACACTCCCAGGGCAGGTACAGCACGGGTTAGATACAGAGTAAAGCTCCCTCTACACTGTCCCATCAAACACTCCCAGGGCAGGTACAGCACGGGTTAGATACAGAGTAAAGCTCCCTCTACACTGTCCCATCAAACACTCCCAGGGCAGGTACAGCACGGGTTAGATACAGAGTAAAGCTCCCTCTACACTGTCCCATCAAACACTCCCAGGGCAGGTACAGCACGGGTTAGATACAGAGTAAAGCTCCCTCTACACTGTCCCATCAAACACTCCCAGGGCAGGTACAGCACGGGTTAGATACAGAGTAAAGCTCCCTCTACACTGTCCCATCAAACACTCCCAGGGCAGGTACAGCACGGGTTAGATACAGAGTAAAGCTCCCTCTACACTGTCCCATCAAACACTCCCAGGGCAGGTACAGCACGGGTTAGATACAGAGTAAAGCTCCCTCTACACTGTCCCATCAAACACTCCCAGGGCAGGTACAGCACGGGTTAGATACAGAGTAAAGCTCCCTCTACACTGTCCCATCAAACACTCCCAGGGCAGGTACAGCACGGGTTAGATACAGAGTAAAGCTCCCTCTACACTGTCCCATCAAACACTCCCAGGGCAGGTACAGCACGGGTTAGATACAGAGTAAAGCTCCCTCTACACTGTCCCATCAAACACTCCCAGGGCAGGTACAGCACGGGTTAGATACAGAGTAAAGCTCCCTCTACACTGTCCCATCAAACACTCCCAGGGCAGGTACAGCACGGGTTAGATACAGAGTAAAGCTCCCTCTACACTGTCCCATCAAACACTCCCAGGGCAGGTACAGCACGGGTTAGATACAGAGTAAAGCTCCCTCTACACTGTCCCATCAAACACTCCCAGGGCAGGTACAGCACGGGTTAGATACAGAGTAAAGCTCCCTCTACACTGTCCCATCAAACACTCCCAGGGCAGGTACAGCACGGGTTAGATACAGAGTAAAGCTCCCTCTACACTGTCCCATCAAACACTCCCAGGGCAGGTACAGCACGGGTTAGATACAGAGTAAAGCTCCCTCTACACTGTCCCATCAAACACTCCCAGGGCAGGTACAGCACGGGTTAGATACAGAGTAAAGCTCCCTCTACACTGTCCCATCAAACACTCCCAGGGCAGGTACAGCACGGGTTAGATACAGAGTAAAGCTCCCTCTACACTGTCCCATCAAACACTCCCAGGGCAGGTACAGCACGGGTTAGATACAGAGTAAAGCTCCCTCTACACTGTCCCATCAAACACTCCCAGGGCAGTACAGCACGGGTTAGATACAGAGTAAAGCTCCCTCTACACTGTCCCATCAAACACTCCCAGGGCAGGTACAGCACGGTTTAGATACAGAGTAAAGCTCCCTCTACACTGTCCCATCAAACACTCCCAGGGCAGGTACAGCACGGGTTAGATACAGAGTAAAGCTCCCTCTACACTGTCCCATCAAACACTCCCAGGGCAGGTACAGCACGGGTG